>CAUYRH010024801.1:0-62676 GCA_963574655.1 Perodicticus potto | reverse complement strand
CCCACCCACCCATCCAGTCAGCCATCCATCTATCCATCCATCCATCCATCCATCTATCCATCCATCCATCCAGTCATCCATCCATCCATCCATCCATCCATCCATCCATCCATCCAGTCAGCCATCCATCTATCCATCCATCCATCCAGCCATCCAGCCAGCCAGCCAGCTTTTGTTTTACTGAGCACCTAATATGTGCTAGGCCCTGTGATAGACCCAGGGGCTGGAGGTGTGAACATCCTGTCTAATTTGGTGCCCATTTGTGTCTATAAGAACTGAGTATCTCTGGAGGGATACACCCGAAGCTGGGAACCATGACTGTTTCCATGGAGGGGAGCTGGGCACCAAAAGACATAGGTATTTGTTCCTTCTGAATGTTTTGAATTCTGTGTCATGTGTATGTGCTTACCATCTAAATGTTTTTTAATTAAAAATATATGTATATCTCGTTTGGATTGTCAGAATTTGTCTTACTCCTGAAAGGATTTGAGGCAGCTTATGAGACTACAAGAGATGAACAGACACGGCCGGACTGTCAGGGAGTTGGCAGTCTCATGGGGAAAAGAGATGAGTAAACAATTCCAATACGGCATCGCAGCAGAGGCAGAGGGCATGGGTAGCAGGCCACCTGACATGGTCTTGAATGATCCTGGCGCTGCACTCAGCCACTGCCCCTTAGTAATGACCTGACACAGCCACCTTCTTCTTGGCCCTGTATGGGCTTGAAATCCAAGATGCCCATATCTGGAACATATGCAGTCAAGATACTCTGCCCCCAAGTTCAAGCACTAGTGTTGAGCTGACCCGTAGGTCACTGTGCCCACATGCCCAGGTCGGGGAAGGCAGCCAGTGGCTGGGGCGGCATGCACATTGCCTGTGTGTTTGTCCTGGGTTAGCCCTGCTGGGCCCGGGGCTGAATGTACAGAGTACAGGAGGGAAGCTGGCACCCTGGTGTCCTGCACAGCCGTGACCTTCTACAGCTTCAGGCTGGGAAGTGAGGATGGGGGCTGAGGGCGGCAAAAGCTAGGATTGCACTGTGGGGACGGTGGAGAGGACCAGCCGGGCTGCTTGGAGAATGTGGTCTTTTCAGAGAAGCCCTTTGAAATCGAGCAAGAATAACTTTAAACAATAAGATGCTTCTTTCTCCCCCTCAGCTGTTACCCAGGCAACGCCAGAGTGCTCAACAACTGTTTAGTTTTTTAAGAAACCAAATCTCCCTCCCTTTGGTCAGCTACCGCCAGGCAGATGAAGAGGCGGCACAGGTGCCCCTTGCGGCCCATTGTGTGGGACCCGGGTCAGCTGCCTGCAGCAGTGACATTTAAATCTGACGCTACGTATTATATATGAACCCCGAGCCACACTTCTTCACGACTAGTGCTCCCTACCCAGGGAGGCTTCAATCTCCCGCCCCAGAATCTCTGCCTGTGTAAAGCTCTGGAAGTTTAGGGAATCACAGCCAAGAGGCTGACCTCTGCCTGGCAAAGCCACAGGTAGCATATTGGACCCAGGAGAGCCTGCATTAGGCCAGGGGTCACCTCATCCACCTGGATAGCGTTTAACCCCAGAAGCTCCGCTAAAAGCCCTGCCTGTGAGGGGCCTCAACAGAGCATACAAGCAGCTCATCTGTTTTACATTTTCCTGCTTGCAAGGCAGATTGGTGGTCATTATCCCTGTAGGGTCTCCAATTACCCAGTGAGGGCAGTTTTTTGTTTTCCCCATGTTACATATAAAGAAACCCAGGTGCAGAACATTCTGAAAGCAGACTATGACTGTCAAAGGAAGTAGATGTTACCCTGAGCCCATTTTTCGGAAGTGGAAACTGAGGCTCCATGGGTTAAAGTGATAGTCAATGAATACAGCAGGATTTGAACTTGGGGCAAAGCCTTGCATCTCATCCTAGGCTGCACTGGTGAGGTTCTTTGACCTGGGGACAGATGGGCAGATCTTTCTGCCTCCTGGGGCATAGCCAATGTTCTCTCCTGAAGCAGGGATTGGCTTCCCATTTTGCCTCCATAGGAGGAAAATGATGAGCTTTGGCAGTGTGAGGTGCTGGGTTGTGTGTCCTTAGGCAAGTCAAAGGATGTATTTCAAATCTCACTTTGCTTATCCGTGAAATGGGGACAATATGCAGCCAGCAGTACAGCTGTGAAGACACTCATAACCCTAACCACCACTTAGAGACCACGCACGTGTTTTGAGCAGTGTCTCAGCACATCATTTAATGATCACAATGACTCCAGACACAGGTATCACCATCTCTATTGTCAGATAAAGAATTGTACACCCAGGGAGATGGAGCTCATGGCTAGAAATTAGAGCTAATGAATATAAACCATGGGGACAGGGCCTGGCACATAGTAGGTTCAAAGCAGGCGCTGCCTCTGTCCTCCCAGGAAGATAAATGGAGGGGCTTCTGTCTCCTGGGAAACAAAACATGGGAGAAAGTTAAATTTAGAAAAGCCAAACCAGGTTAGAACAAGCCCCTTATCCAGCTCAGCAGCAGAATCAGGACATGCAATTGGCTTCAGACACAACAGAAACCTAGAAGGGGAAATTTTGACACTTGGGAAATGAGAACAGCAGTTAGGGGGGTGGCGGGGCCCTGGGCTGAGGAGGGGGTGCCTAGGGTCTGCTCATCTCCACCCGGGATCTGAGTGTTTGTGTGTGGTGGGGGGAGGAGGAGGGAGGGAGTTCCACACCTGAGACAGGTGGCCTTGCCCTGTCGGGGCTCCCAGGAGGCTGTGCTGAGTCCCCAGCAGTGACAGGGAGCACAGGCGGATGACAAGCCGCCAAGGTGCAGGAATAACATTTCCTACAGGAATAACATTTCCTAGCTGACACTTCTGCCCCCTCTCCTAGGGCCCTTTCTCTTTGAGGGAACTGGTTGGACATTTATTCCCTAGTGCCCACCTCCCCCTGCAGAAGGTCCTTATCCCCGCACACCCCGCCCCTGCCTGCCTGCACAGCTCAGTTTAGCACGACTAAATGGCAAGCCCAGAGGTACAGCAGTGGAAGGGGCTGGGGTAATGAACTCCCATTGGCTTCCTTCACAAGATCACTGCCTTAATTTACGAGGCCTGAGTGAGTCTCATTTCCCCAGCGCGCGTTGAGTAATTAACTATTAATAAAAGCATTACTGAGTTAACCACAGGGGCATGTTTAATTCATGGGGCAGCCCAGGAACAGGATGGGCGGCCAGGGCTCAGTGGGGGGACTCCTCCCAGAGCAAAATATTGTCACCAGACCTTACCCCTCTGTGGCAGGCCATTCTTCCCATCCCTAACCCTGATCCCAGGAGGGGAGTGAGATTGCCACCCCAGCCAGAGAGAAGTGGAGAGAGTAGAGCTCTGGGGGGTGTGAACCCCAGGTGGGCAGGAGGGCTCCTTGTTTGGTGGCTAATGAACTGAGTGACCTTAGGCAAGTCACTTAGCCTCTCTGAGCTTCTTTCTCATCTGGAAAGTAGGCTGCTAATAACAACAACCTCGCAGGGTAGACTGCAGGATGAAAGAAAACCAAGGATGAGAAAGAGTGTAGTAAATGACCCAATGCTTTTTTGTATGGAATTATCGATACACCCTAGAGACATAGACTTTTGTTGTTGAGTGCTGGTGGGCAGAGGGGAGATACCTCCTTGTTCAAGAGAATTGGTGGGACAGTCCCCGTCAGCATACCTCCTCACGACCTGTGGGCTTTTAGAAGGTAAATCCGTAGTCTCCTACTCTCCTCATTCCCCAGGTGCACTCTGGCTGGCATGGTGAACTGATTCTTACAGTGCCAAACACACCACCCTCCAGCTCACTCATACCTCTGGGCCTTTGCTTCTGCTCTCCCCTCTCCCTGGTACACCTTTCTTCTCTTGTCTGCTTGGTAAACTTCTATCTAGTCTTTAAGATTCAATCTAAAAAGGTCAGCTCTTCCTTTGTTCTCTTACCACAAAATTGTTTGCTCCCTGTTTAATGGCTTTCATACATTTTTCTCTTATGGTATCCATCCATCCACCCACCCACCCACCTACCTATCCATCCATCCACCCATCCACCCATCCATCCACTTATCCATCTACCTATCAACCTACCTACCTGTCCATCCATCCACCTACTCATCCATCCATCCACCACCCACCTACCTATCCATCCATCCACCCATCCATCCACTTAACCACCCACTCATCCATCTACCTGTCAACCTACCTACCTGTCCATCCATCCACCTACTCATCCATCCATCCATCCATCCATCCATCCATCCACCCACCACCCACCTACCTATCCATCCATCCACCCATCCATCCACTTATCCACCCACTCATCCATCTACCTATCAACCTACCTACCTGTCCATCCATCCACCTACTCATCCATCCATCCATCCATCATCTACTTGTCCATCCACCCACTCATCCACCCACCCATTCATCCTTGTATACATATATTGAACACTTACAGTGCGCAGCTCTGATCACACTGTCTTGAAGTTAAGGATGAGTCTGGCTTTCCATAGGCCAACAGTTCTTAATCTTTTAAGGGTCAAGGATACTCTCAAAAAATGCACATATGAATATACATGCAAGATGTTGCCTAACTCTTCAGGGATCCCTGGTGGTCACTGAAGTTAGGCTGTACAATCTGGGTGTAGTGGATGCTGCAATGCAGTGCCCAGATGCCCTCTTTGGGAATGAATAAGTTGCTGGAAGCATGGCTGGAAGATAAACCTCAGCCGTTAGCCCACTTTGGGATTGTCTTGATTTGAAGAAAATTGCCTCCTCCCAGGGGCAGGTCCACTTCCAATGATAGCTTAAGTTTGGAATCTAAGGACCCAAACCTCTCACCCCAACTGTAAGAGGCCATCTTAGCTCTAGAGCCTCAGTGGGAGTGGCTGAGGTCTATGTTGGGAATGCTTGAAACTTTACCCCTCTGTCAAAACCTGCTTCTTCGGCAGCACCTGTGGCTCAAAGGAGTAGGGCGCCAGCCCTATATGCTGGAGGTGGCGGGTTCAAACCCAGCCCTGGCCAAAAATTGCAAAAAAACAAAAACAAAAACCTGCATCTTTGTCTCTCCAGCCTGCCCTCTAATCTCTATCTCTGAGTCTACTTTCCAGGGGACCCACAGGATTAAAAAGCTCTGCAGAAGTCCCTTGTGGACAGGGAGTTTTAATGACTTCTATATTTCCAGCAGCTTTTACTGGGCAGGGCACATTGCCGATTCTCCAGAAACATGTACTGAGTGCATTTTAATGCATTTTCTTTTGGTTTTATGTTTGGTTCCTCATTGTCCCCAGCAGGAGAGTTCTCTTCAGACATCCAGGAGAAAGAATGGCCCCACCAGGAAGATGCCAGCAGGACTGAGGGCTGTAGACCTGTTTCTGGGAAATTAGTTGCCAACATGATTGTAAATAATCACAGGAACAGACGTTGAGCTAATAATACAAAGCTAGGGTGAAGAGGCCTGGCTGGTGTCAGGGCTGTGCAGTTAGGGTGAAGCTCCAAAGGCTGGCAGGAATGGGTGGTGGTGGCAGGGAGTAGCCTCTTCTTACAGGGCAAATCACTTGGTTTCCACTATCAGAAATTCCTTCACAAAAAAATATCTTTTAAATGCCTCTTCTGTGGAAGGCACTGTAGCAAGGATGGGGCATCAAGAGGCTCCGACCCTGGATTCTCCTCTCACTTGCTTGGTCATCCGGCAAGTTGTGCAACGTCCTCCTCACTGGCATTTGCTAGTGGTAATGACTATGTGCCCAGCACTGTGCAAAATGCTTGACTTACCTTATCTCATCTTCACAGTAGCTTCATCAGGAGGCATATACAGTAGAACCCCCACAGCTGGCCACCTCCCTCCACTGACCACATCCTTAAGTTGACCTAATTTTCAGATGAACATGAACATGCACCACATGTACATATCAGTACAGTAGGCCTAGGTCCACATGCTGACCATCTCTACCAGTTTGTTACAGTCCCTTGGGTGGTCAACTTCCTGAGGTTCTGCTGTATCATTATTTCTTCTTCATAGACAAGGAAACAGACGGGCTTAGAGAAGACTAGCAACATGCCTGAGATCACACCACTAACCACAGGGCAAAGAGGAGACGCAGAGCTCAGTCTAGGGCATCCCGAGGCCACATTCTTAGCCACTATTACATTTCACCTCCACGAGCTGAGTTTCCACTGCTCTGAAATACGTACAACTGATCCCTACTGGAATGTTTTGGATTAAATCACCTATGTGGAGGGCCTAGAGTGTGCCCGTGGAACAGTCTACTCTGTTCTTTTTTCTCCATTCTCCACCCTCCTGCCTCCACATTTCCCTGGGCTAACGATGGCTCCAAGGACAAATGCCTTTGTCCCTGAGTCCAGCAGTGTCTGTGTGGCCAGCTGGTGACCTAATGGATGACCTGGAAGTCCCTACCCTCAGTCCTCTAGACTGCAAACTGGGGATGCAACTCAGTTCATCACTAGTCCATGATGCAGAAAGCAAGTAGCATGAGGAGAATTCTCTCGGTGCCATGTACTTCTACTTTCAAGCCAGTGGGACTTTCAGGTTTTTCACAGCAGAATGGAGCAAAAACAGATGGAGATGATCCCTTGAGCCTTCAAGGCAGAGAAGGGTATCAGAGTGAGGATGAAGGTATGCCAGGGCCCCCCCAGTGGCTTGGGTCTCTCCCACAGGGAGACTGTAGCCCATCCTCATCCCCACCACAGCACCAACCGCAGTCATCCTCATATATTGGGGGCATTAACCTTCCTTCCACTGCAGGCTCCTGGGAGAGGCAGTGGGCATGTAAGCACTTAAAGCTTGAGCCTGCAGGTCAGCCCTCCTCTCCTCCCCCTTCTGCAGAAGCCTTGGAGCTGGAGGCTGTGGGGGGACAAACAACACAGCCTTGGAGACAAGTCATATCCTCAGCTTCTCGCAACCTGTGCAAGCACCGAGTTGCCATGGCGACGCTGCAGCCCTGAGATGCAGTGGCTGCAAACAGCATGGGTGGTTGTAGGGCTCAAAGCCGGGGGTGGACACTGTCTGGCCTGGGAGGCCAGGCGATTGGGCGGACCGGGTGGGGGAGGAGGAGAGGGAGCCCTCCTCCAGGCCTGGCTGGTAATTGCCACTAAATGAGGGGCTGTCATGGAACCCAACATGCGTGAGGTAAGGGCCCCCGTTCTACACCCTGTAATTACTGCACCAGACAGCAGCGCTTGCTCCCTGTGTCAGGGAGAGGGGGGCTCTCATCCACCTGAGCCAGCGGGGCTCTGGCAGGCTCTCCCTGATGCCCAGGCAGCCTCTCAAAGAGAGGCGGCTGCTCTCCCCACGTCATCCGGCTAGAGCACAAGCTTCCTTTAATCCTGGCCTCTGGCTTGCACAACCCAAGGCAGGCAGAGGTGCAGGAGCCAGATAAGGCGCCACTCTGGAGCACCCCTGGTGTTCCACCTCCATACGCCTGGTCTGTGCTGGCAATTTGTATTAGAGGCAGATACAGGTTCTAATTCCTCTCGAGTACGGGGGATATGAAGGCCTTGGGCTAGTCACTGCCTCCTCCTGGGCCTCAGTCTCCCTAGCTGTGAAACTGGAAGTTGGACTCCGTAATTCTTAAGGATTCTTCTGTTAAACACAACAGGACTTGGCAAACTACAGCTGGCAAGTCGAATCCTACTTTTGTAAATAAGGTTTCTCTGGAATATAGCCACACCCTTTTGTTTCTGTACCATTTATGGCTGCTTTCATGCTACAATGCAGAGTAGTTGCAACAGATGCCATATGGTCCACAAACCCAAAATATTTACTATCTGGTCCTTCGCAGAAAGTTTGCAGACCTGTTTCTAAGATATTAAACTTCTCCTAAGTTTAACAAAGTGAGCTTTGGTAACTCCAATGTTTAGAGTAATTTTATAATAAGTCCTATCCTGGGCCTTACCACTGTAGTCTTCCATGGACCCGTTTCTTCCTGGGTTTGGATAGTGATGGCAGGTCAGACTGGGCTCCCTGAGCTGTAGTGTGGTGCAATGGCGCCACCTGCTGTGAGTGTCTAAAAGCTTCTGCTTGGACCTTCTTGGCCTTGTGGGCCAGCTGGTGTCCTCCCATTAGGGGACCCAGGCCAGGGTCCAGAGCACTCCCATTTTAGAGGACTGCAGTCTAAAGAAGAGGTAGGACTTATCTGAGGGAGCTGAGTGGAAGGCCTGGGTCCCAGGGGCCATAAGCCCTTCCAGGAGACAGATGGCTCAGTGATGCACAGCACAGGCCTGGATGTGAAGCCAGGCCTGGCCGCTTATTTTAAGAAGCTTTTTATCTTTTCTAGGCTAT
This sequence comes from Perodicticus potto, assembly GCA_963574655.1. NCBI lineage: Eukaryota > Metazoa > Chordata > Mammalia > Primates > Lorisidae > Perodicticus > Perodicticus potto. The sequence goes on along the minus strand of CAUYRH010024801.1, from coordinate 54,388 downwards.
GGTCTCTTGGTTGTTAAAAGGATTAAAATAAACACTTACATAACTATCTGTTGCTAATACTGACTCAATCTTCTGTAGTATTTTTAGATAGATATTATCATCCCCATTTCACAGATTAAAAAAACTGTAGCACAAAGAGGTTAAGTAATTTGCTTAAGGTCACACAGCTAGTGACAGAGCCTGGATTCAAATCTAGTAAAATGTGTAAAGTCTCCAGAATACAGTGCTCAGTAAATTTGCCTTTATTTCCTGCCTGCAGGTGTGGCTGGGCCTCAAAGAGAGGGCACTCATGTTGGAACAGCAGCATGAGACCAGGGAGACCTGGAAATCTGAAGAGGGCCCTAGGCTCGGAAAGGAGGGGAGACACTAGGCCCACACTGCCCCGTCCCTGATCCCATACCTCCAGCAACACAAGGCAGCCAGTGAACCATGAAGCATTTATTTCAAAACTATAAATAAATCAGCTTTCTGAGAAAAGCCACCCATAGGTAATAAGACCCTGACCTTTCCAAGTCCCCTTCCCAGCCGCTCTGCAGTCCAAACCCAACCCTTGGAAGGTCACTATGCCCCTGCAACTAGTCTTAGCTATCAGAACCTGTCAAACAGCTGAGAACCAGCCACTCCCTTCTCCTGTGGGAATTCCTGCATAGCTCTGACCTAGCTCCAGGCAGGTCCTGGGCTGGCCTGGTGCTCACCATCCAACTGGCCAAGCTCCAAAGGGCAAGAAGGAGCCACAACCTCTGACCTAGTCCTACCACATGGTCAGACCTGGGTGACACCTTGGCCACTATCCCCAGCTGCTGTCAAAGGCCACCTGGGCCCTGAGCCACTGGTGAGTATTGGTAACAGGATGGCATGGGGAGGGGTACGCTCCGAGCTGCTCCTCCTGGCTGCTCACTGCTGCCCTTGGGCCACAAAGTAATCCTCCTCATTTTCATCTTCCTCCTGCTGGCTGCTCCGGAGCAGCAGCTCCAGGTCGGGGTTGGACCCCACCCCCTTCAGGGGCTTAGGGCCACCATCACCTTGGGATAGAGACAGACCACAGTTATGAACCCAAAAGTGGCTTTCCTGGTTTGCATGTGAGCTGAGTCAGGCTCCCACCCACTCTCTGGAGATGACCCCTATGTCTTCCCAGGAGTGGCATTGGCAGAGCCACCACGCATGTCCTGAATGAGTGACAGTGATGTAGAAACAGCTGAACCATGGAATGGGTCAAGGGGAAACCAGAAGAACTAAGAGTCATGGGGGGAATGACATCAGAAAACCGGCTGCTGGAAGGGGCTCTGGGTTACCTCTGGAGTGGAGGGCTTTGAGGGCAACATGCAGGGATATTCCAGAGAGGCAGAGGGCAAAGCCCAGCCAGTTCAGGAGGCTGATCTGATCACCCAGAAGATGAGCTGCCAACAGCAAAGTGCAGACTTCCTGGGGATAGAGAGGCAGGAAGGGGAAGGGATCAGCAGGAGGATGTGGCTCCTGTGGAAGGAGGGTGCAGGGCGGGTCCCCGGGGACTCAGAAGACCCATACAGACCCACCCGAACTCCTGGGCCCAGGCAGGGCAGGCTGGCCTGTAAGGCAGGAAGGCTAAGGTCAAGGTCGGCCTGTTACACTTCCCTGCTGGCCTCTCTTTGTGTCAACAAAGATGCAACTGAGATGCAACAAAAGAAGTGCTTCTCACAGAATTCTGTTAGGAATAAAGAGGCAAACCACATCCAGGGCTGGGAGTGCAAGGTATCCAGCCCATACTGCACCCACAGGAAAAGAGAGGAAGGCACGGACGGTGGGAGCCCCTACTTCCACGTGAGAACGCACATGACATGGGGCTCTGGGACACACACTGGCCCCAAGGGCCTTCAAATGGGACGGGTGAGGCCACTCATTGAGAAGCTGTGCCTCCTGCATCTCTGGGTTGAGGCAATACTGTTTTGTACCGGTGTCTGCCTGGTCAAAGAGAAAACCCCTCTGTGGCCTGAGCAGGGAGGAGGGGGAAAGGGTGGAGCAGGGTAAGGGAGAAGTGAGGAGAGGGAGCAGGGAGGGACAGGGAAGAGAGCTGCCTGGTGGCAGCAGAGCAAGACTGGCTACCCACGCCACTCATGATGTAACTGTCCCTGGCTGTGCCTGCGGCAGACACTGCCAGTCAATCGTGGAACTCTCTACAGATGAGTCTGGCTGAGGGCTTCTCCACCTATGGCTCCAGGCCACTGCCAAATGACCAGAGATGGAATTCAAGGTAGATAAATGTACCCCAGGCCTGGTGGAGGCACACCTGTCCAGGAAGCTCTAGCCCTGTAGCCTTGGGCAGGAGGCTGTTCTTGATTTCCCAGTGAGAGGCTTGATTAGTCCACTCATAGGCCTGGGGTGACTGGGGTGGGGGCCTCAGTGTTCAGCATACAGTGCTGGCGCCTAATGGGCACTTCCGTTTCCTCTCCCCCCAGCCCTGTTATGTGAGTGTGGGGACAGAGGCTGCTGCTAAAAAACTGTTAGGGGGCTCCCCTCTATGACAGGACCAGGGTCACTCCCAAGTATGTACCTTAAAAATACCAGCAATGGAGAGAGTGAGGCTAGAGGTTCTGGAGACCAGGAGGAACTCAGAGAAGCCCAATCCAAAGGCGAGAATCCCGCCAAGGAAGAGGCTTCCAAGAACCCGCAGGAGCAGCCCTGTGTCCTGGAAACGGAAGATTTTCTCAGATGTGGACAAATGGAGACCTGAAAGCAATGGGGAGAGAGAGCGGGAGGCCAGGTCCTGGGCTGCCTCAGCCGGCCCTGAGCACCCGGTGACTGTCTGAGGCCCTGAGAAAAAGGATGGGAGGCACAAAAGGACCCCATGCAGATGGCCTGAGATGGGGAAACCAGGAAACAGTGCTGGCTGACGGAGAGCCTTGGGCAATGCAAGCCCAGGAAGACAGGGAGGACTCTTCTGCACCTCTGGGCTAACATAGAGGGGAGACAGTCCCCCACACAAAGTCATGGGGAAGTGCCGTGCTCCTTCAGACAGTATTTCTCTTCTGGTCTCTGGAGGGAGTGGTGATTTCATACGGCCTTTGCAGCTGGGACAATTAATGGAACAAAGAGAGGCAGAGCAGCCCATCAAGTGAGGACCGGCAATGCCCTGGTCCCCTGCGGAAGTACCTTGGTCTGTATTTCAGCTGGGATGCCTATAAATAGAGACAAAATTCTACCCCTACAAACCTCCACTTTAATCTAGGTCTTGCTAATACAAAGCTGTGGGACTTGGGCTGAGATATGTCCTCTTTCTTGACCTCGGTTTCCCTTCTGAAAAAATGAGGGGACTAGGACCAGACTGGCATTTCTCAAACAAGCAGTATATATGACGAACATTTCCCCCAAGAAAACACGCATGTAAATGCATAGTGGAAGCCACAGCTCCTTGCTCTAGAAACATACACGCATGCACACAGCCCCCAGATTTTGCTTAGACTTTCAGAGGAGTCAGAGCCCCTCCAACACTGTCCACCTGAGAGCATGACTCCCCGGGTCCCTCCCACAGGAAAGGCCCGTGGTGGACCAGCAGGGGCAAGGGAAGCCCCGAACTGGGCACAACAGAGATACCTGTGGTAGCTGGAAGCTGGACGAGTGCTTTGAGATTTTTGGAGGAAAGCACCAAAGAAATGCAGAATGACAGTCCCCCCCAGGCAAAACAGCCTCACAATGTAGGACATCTTGTTTGGTGCTGGGCTCAGCAGTACTGCAAAGGTATCGGCAAATTGAAGGGAATTCGGGGAAAAGCAACATAAGTAATGAAGGCGCTTGGGGGATTAATTTACCAGAAAAGATTAAAGGAGCTAAATCCATGCAGCTTTGCTAAGTGACGACTACCATGGGCTTTCAGACGAGGTTTTGCAGAGATGGACACAGTGTAAACACCCAGGAAGGGAGGGAAGAGTGTGGCGTCTGGTACAAGAGGGCATGAAGAAGGAATGGGCAGAGATTTGAAAAAGGAAAAAAAAAACCCAACCCCAAATGGAAGTTTCCTGGACAACGGGGATGCAGAATAATTTTCACAGGGAGGTTGGAGACGCTTCACTGCTTGAAACTTAAATGGATGTGGGACAGAATTTTCTGTAATGACCCTGAGGGCAGAAGGGATTCTGGGAAGAAGGATAAACAGAACGGGAACAAAGACTAATCCCACAACATCAAAGAGAGGAAGACGGCATCGTACCTCCCAGCCTACACAATTCTCCCTGCCTCTCCTTTCCTCTGGAAGATGACAGTGAAAGGGAGCGACTGCTCACATCCCCAGGCTCCTTCACACTGCCCCCACCCTGAGTCCTGGAAGTCCATACTGGGATCGGCCCATACACCCTGAACACACAGCCTGATGTATGTCTGGACAGGGCCCAAGCTCCTGTTTCCACTTCCTGATGCCACGTCCTACCTGCCAAAATCCCACTCCTCCAAAATCTGCGGTTTGGGGAGCCTCTCCTCTACCTATGCCACTCTGTCATCCTGAAACAATTCATGACTCCCAGCTTCTTGAGCACCATGCACAGCAGTTAAAAGTAGGGCTGAACTATTTGGAGCCAGACTGCTGGCTCCAAATTCAGGTTCATTTATGAGCTATGGGACTTTGGGCATGTTATCGTCTCTGTGCCTCAGTTTATTCTACCTGCAAAATGAGGATAGTAATAGTACTGCCACAGACGGCTCTTGAGAGGGTTAAATGAGTTACTGTTTAAAATGTTTACAATAGTCCTGGTGTTCTTTAGAGCTCTGTACCCATTCACTGTCATTACTGTTCCCTGTATTTTATATATGCTTTCTGTGTAACATTTACCATGCTGGAAGCCAGCCATTTAGTCTCCATGCATGTCCAGCCCCCAAACCATGTGCTGCCAGGGAAGGACAGTGGTATCTCTGATCTTTGCAACCTCTGCAGCTACCACTGAGCTAGGCTCAGAGCAGGGATTTAGGATCTGCTATCCTGAGGTGCCCCCAAGGTGGATGGCCCAACGTACCTTCAAAGACAGCAAAGAGAGGGAAGAGCCCCAGGAACATGAGTGGCTGCAGGTGGAACATGGTGTCAATGGGGTTCTGGAGGCCTGAAGGGCAGGGGGGCAGGGGAGCCATCAGGTCTGGCTGCCCCTACTCTGCCTCCACTCTGCCTGTGCCCACGCCCCTCTCCCTGGGGGGTGGGCAGCCCCTGCTCACCAAGTTCAGCCTTCTGCAGAAGCATCTGGGTGAGGGTCCAGCGAATGCCACCAATGAATGAAGCCGCCAGCACCAAGGCGAAGCCCTCCACGTTGAACTGTGTGGACTTGTAGGTGAACATGAAGAGACCCCCGGCGATGAGGAGGACCACGAGGACCAGTGCCGCGCGCTAGTAGGATGGGGAGCAGTGGCAGCTAGCTTGGGGGTCTCAAAGGTAAGAGTTCATCATACCTGGAGTTTGGGGCCAGCAGCCACTCTGGCTGCCCCTGGGCCGTAAACCCTCTACCCCCAGCCTGACCCCAGAAGGTCTTGGACAGTCCTTGCCTACTGTTGTATGCAGGACTGATACTCAGCCGATACATACTCAATATCCTTTATTGTTTTCAATACCAGAGTGCTTTCTGATGGCATCCTAGGCCCCTAAATGGCCCTCCCCACTTCCTAGACCTAGCAGACAGGGGCCATTGCCTTGTATGACAGGGAGACCCAGGGCCCTGCTCTATCCCAGGCCTTGAATATGAGTTCTTTCTCCCTCAGCCATTACCCCACCACACGCATCTCTATGTTCTCTGAATATTGCCGTGTCAAAATCCTTCTCAGAAAAGGGAACTACGGCCACATGGGCTGGGCCTGTCTTCTCTGTCACAGAGTGATAGGCCACTGCTCAGTCTCCCTCTTTTATTCTTAGCATCTGCAAGGGCAGGAGGGACAAAAGCGAAGCTGGGGGCCTCACCAGCTCCTCCAGCTTGAAGATCAGAGAGAAGATCAAGATGAAGAGGACGGCTGAGGATTTGGTCATTGTGTACCTAGAAGGGAAAATTGCCCACAATGCACTGCTCGAGCCCACCACCAAGAAAGGAGCCAAGAGCACAAATCAGTGGGCAGGAAAGGGGGGCACTCCCTGGCTTCCCTGAGGGCAAGCCGGCTACAAAGATCAAAAGGAGCCAGCCTGAGACGTCTGGGCTGATAAACGACCTTTAATCGGAACAAATCTCTGACTAGGAGGCCTCTGATTATCACCAGGGAGAAGAGGCTATAGGTCTGACGCCAAGCTCTGTTCTTTATCTCACCCTCAGCAGAAAGCAGGATAGGGAAGGAAGGATGGGAGAACAGGACAAGAAGAGGAGGCAGGGGCTGTGTCTGTGACGCAAAACGATCAGTGAGAACGACCTCGTGTATCCCCCCATGCCCATGTGAGGTCCGCTGTGGCCCGGCCACTCCCATCCCCACTGTGCTGCTGCTCACTCTCCCTGCCATGACCATCAGGGTTCTGGGGAGCTCCCTGGCCTCCCCAAGCCACCAGGCACAGCATCCCCTCTGCACTGGGCATATGGAAGGGGCTGGTGACTTACAAGAGAGCTGCTGAGTGCCAGGGAGAAGCTGAGACAGCAAGGGCTGGTCCCACCAGGGAAGAATGTGCAACCCATCGGCTGGGTGTGCAGTCAGCTGGATGGACAGCTTGAGCCTGAAGGGAGGTGGCAGGGTATGGCTGATACTCACAGAGAGACGGTGATGTAGAGGAAGCTCCAGTTGGACAAGCCCACGTCAAGTGCTGTTGCCAGTGCTGCGGAGACAAGGGGCCCCCAGAGAGTGCGGGCATCAGCACTCAGCCAGAGAAGGTCAGCGAGGAGGTGCCTCAGTGTCTCCCACTTGTATATCTGCCTGGCTCCGCCCCCACTCTGGGGGCCTCAGGCCTTCTTTTCCACCCAGCAACTACAAAGTTAACACCTGGCCAGGAAGGCAGGGGACTGCTGCAGCATCAGGGACTGCTGCAGGGGACTGCTGCAGTTCATCCTGATAGCTGGGACCACTGTCATTGTCATTTGTGAAGTATTTTGACTATCCCCGATGAGGGGTATCAATCTGATCCTGCCAACTCCTTCCTGAAAACCCTTCTCCTTCAGGATGGATGACCCCTGCCAACCGCTCTATTTCTCCCACCCCCTCTCCCACTGAGCTGTCAGGATCCTCAGACACTTCAGTCCCCTCTCAGACTCCACAGGCTGCACTAAACCTCCCTCACCACAAGAACCCCTCCGCCCAGGACCGGCCAGTCCCACTTGTCCTTCAGACCTCAGCCTACTCAACACCAGACCTAGGAAATCTGCTACCAGACACTGGCCCTGGTTCAATTCCTATCCCTGTGCTCCATGGCGCCTGTGAAGGCAGAGACCTTGCCGGTTCATTATCAGGTACCTTCTGAGTGGGGGTGGGGTGGGGAGGGGAGGCCAGGCTGGGAGAGTGAGAGGGAGCAGGGTGGGAAAGACAGAGGACTTCCTTCTTGTGCCTGTCCTCTATGGCTTCCCAGCAGCCTCCCTCCTGCCCCCACACATACCTGTGGGAGCCACCCTTCTGAGGTAGTCGGTCCAGCTCAGCACCACTCGGGCCCTGTGGCTGGAGCACTGAACCAGCGCCCTGGACAGGGCAGAGAAGAGGAAGATCACAGCCAGGTGCAGCATCGTCATGAAGAGAGGGAAATGGAAGCTCTGTACGGAGCCCAAAGCAAACACCCCAGGCTTGGTTTAGATGGCCTGCCCCACACCTGGCTCCTTCCCACAGAGCCATGCTAGGCTAATAGGTTGCATCAGGGATCAGAATACTGTAATACTTCTCTCCCAGGCAGGAAACAGCTGCTGCCTTGAGCCCCCAAGTTTCCCTAGGTCATCCCTCAGTATCTCCCGCCTCTGATTTTCCCTGACCTAAACATTTAATGGGACACCTCCCCCGCCCCGCTTTGAGGGCCCTGTTTCACCACCAGGTATTAATGGCTTCTAGTTTGGCTGGTTGAAGCCCGTGTCCTCCTGCTGTTAAACATTAAGAGGCATCACAGACAGGGCTCCAGCCACCTACGCCCCAGCCCCCTGCACCGGCAAGGCCTCCAGTTACCTTCGTCAGCCATTTGTTGTAGAAGGTGATGCCGATGGAGAAGCAGTAGTACAGAAGGACCAGCCCCAGAGTCAATACCGCCTTCCACACAAAGGCCACGTCCAGGGCCCACCTCCCCATCCGTAGAAGCTGCTCCTGAGTCAGCGGGGCAGGCACCTCTCTTGAAGACAGATGGTAGGAAGAGCCAGCTGAGCTGAAGCACGACTTTCAACAAGACCGTCTCCCAGCTAGACGAGTTCTCTTGCCTCCATGATTGCAGATGGTCAATAGATGCCCAGGCAGAGTCCTTAGGTGGAGTCTTCACCTAAGGGGCTGGTGGCCTGAGCTGACCCTTTCCATGGTTAACGGGACAGAGGGCTCCCAGGCTCCCAGGTCTGCTGCTAGAAAAAAGAAAAGGCAGCTCTGGGGCTCACATGGAGACACAGGCTCCAGGGAAAGCTATGTGACTCTGGCTCCTAAGGGCCTGCCTCTGGCTGTCCCCACCCACAGGGAGCAGATCTGAGCAGACTGGGCAGCAGAGTCCGCACCTGGCCCAGCCGCTCACAGATTCCCATGTCACCTCTATTCCTGTCACCTTAAGCTGTTCTCCACGAATTACCACTAAAGTGACCTTTTAAAAACGTGAATCTGATCATATCAGACCACTGCTTAAAATCCTTTGGCAGCAGCTTCCAGGACACTTCTGATAAGGCCCAAACTCTTCCAGGGGCCCCTGAGTCCCTGACCAGGCCCCACCTTGAGGCTGTCCAGGTGCTGGCCCCACCTCTCAGTTCCCCAAAAACACCAGACTCTTTCCTGCCACCTGAAGGAATGGAAAGCATGCTAAACCCACCCTTCAGTCCTTGCTCATTGACCCTACCCACTGTCAGCTCCTCAGTCAGTCCCTCTGGCTCCCCACACTCCCTTGATCAGTTCCCCTGAGACACAGGTGGCTCTCAAAGCTCCCCTACTTCTTCACGGCACTTGTGCAGGGCCTAATCTGAATAGTGACTGTCCCCTATGAAGCTATAAGTTCCACAAAGAGATGGACTAGCGTGTCCACAAACCTAGGCACTCCTGGCATACCGTATGTTTTCCAATCCATTTGATGCTCGGTGATGGAGCCTGCACGCGATTTTCAGGGCATTGATCTGATCTTTAGGGGTTAAAAATCGGCCAGGAAACCAACACCCATCCTGCCCAAGCTCTCACAACTAGTTTTACAGAGGTGGTGCCACTCCTGGCCTCTCCACAATCCAGCCAGCCCTAACAAGTGCCCAGAGCATAGCCAGGCTTGGTGAGACTGGGTGGACAGGCTGTGTCTGAGAGGCATCGGGTCCAGCCTTACACCTGCTATGGCAGCATCCCTTCCTCCCTGTCTTCTCCTTTAAGATGTCCCCTCCTCCCTATCTCGTCTTTTAAGATGTTCCTGCTGTTGAAGTGCCACCTTCTTCTTGAAGCCTTCCTAGAACCATGTGATCAGACACCCCTCCTGCTACCCCACCCCTCATCCTTACTGAAGGGAGTGATTACATTTTGTTCTGTACTTTGGAACCTTGTTCTGTACTTTTGCATTATCATCTCCCCCTCCCCTAGGGCAGACAGGGAGCTGGAGCAAGGCTTTGCCCAAAGTCCGCCTTAGGGTTAGAGTTCTCTTCAGAGGAGCCACGGAAACCTGTGGCGGTGTTTTGGAGGATGCTCCTGGCATTTAGTGAGCAGGGACAATGAAGGGATGCCCCATATGACTAAGAATCATTCTGCATCCTGCCGGACTTTGATACCACATAGGTGAAAGATCAGCTCATAATGACCTGAACCTAGAACCTAACTGTTTTATATGTAAATACAGAGCAGTTTTCTTATGGTTCTGCAATTAACTAAAATTTCCAATGACCATGTACATCAAGGGGAGACTGTACTCTCAAGATGGTCAAGATGGTACCAAGAGCTCCCATCCTGAAAAAACTATATCCACAGCAATGGCACTTGTGGATTGTAAGCTGTCAACATGATATGGCTGCATTGTGGCTATCACATCCCCAAGATGCTACAGGGGGGAGGAAGCAGTAGCTACTTCTCTGTGACTCTTAGAATCTTTGTGCCCAGGAACTTACATATTAAAACATGTTTTATTTTATTGTCAATTACTTTACTTTTATATTATAGGTAGGGCATCATTGATTTTTTTTAAAAATTGTGTGTAGGCAGTTTTTATTAACACTAAGTTTCATTTCAGGATAATAAAGACAGCTGCTACAAAATATCTGTAATTAAAAGGGGGTGTTGGATCCACTGGTTGACAGTCACTGTCCTACCTGGCCTAATGCAGTCTCACTCCTTGAGGTGCCTTCTGTAAGCTGGTGTCTCCCCAGTGTGTACCCCAGCTAATTCCTCATGAACTCCAGAATATCCAGCTGCCCACCCACTTGACCTCCCCCTATAGATGTCTAATACCAGGCATCTCACACCCAGAGTATCTGAAACTGACTGTTTTTCACACCTGCCCTCCCCCATCCAAATCTGCTCCTCTTCCCACTCCAGAAAATGGCACCACCACACACCTTGTTCAGGGAAAACATTGTTCTCCATCCTTGACTCCAGTCTTTCCCTCAGCTTATATTCAATCAACAAACACTGCCAACTCCATCTTCAAAAGTAGCCCAAATATGACATTTCCCACCCTCGACCACTACCATGGTGCAGCCACATGCACAGTGTGGCTTAGTGCTTAAAACTATGGGTTTTGGAGTTAGAGACCTGGGATCAAATCCTGATGCCTCCACTTCACTACTGTGTGACCCTAAGTTACTTGACCTCTGGATTCAGTTTCTCCAACTGTAAAGATAAAACCATCTCCCTCCTGGGGAGGACAGTCAATGGCATCAGGTAGATTACTCAGTGCTGGCTCAAGGTAGAGGCTTATTCCCCTGCTGGTCCCCTGATAGTGAAACTTCCCCATAGGGTCCTGCCCTATCAGCCCCACTCCCTCACCTCCTATCCTCACTTCAGCCTGTCTCTACTGCTCCAATGAGTCACCAGGTCTGCCTCCCCATTCCCCCCTTTAAGGGTCAGGCCTCTATTTTCATCTTATGCAACTGACCACTTCCTCCTCCTTGAATGGCCCCATCTCTTGGATGCCATGACAGCACACTCTCTTGGCTTCTGCTTTTCTGGATTTCTTGGTCTACTAGCTGGGATCTCCTCTTCAACTCAGTCTGTAAAAACTGGTCCCTTAGGCTTGGACCCTGGCTTCTGTTCTCTCTTAATTCTTACCCTAAGTAATCTCATCTCACCTAGCCAACTCGCCAATGATTCCGAAATTCTTTACAATAGCCTTAACCTTTTCTGTGAGTGGCAAAGTAGTATATCTAACTCTTCACTTTTTTGGTAGATCTAAAACTTAAGATGCCCTAAAATTTTAAATTTATCCCTCATGCCCCCAACCCAAAGTCATTTAGTAAATGCCACCATAATACACCCAGGTACTTATGCCAAATTCTAAAATCAGTGATGAAGTCACCTTTGACCACACCCTCATTCCTCAAATCCAGCCCTGTCAATTCCACCTTCAATATGCTTCTTCATCCACCTACTTCTCTTAATGTCTGCTCCCACCACCACAGCCTGAGCCACAATAATCTTTCACCTATTGACTGTAAACTGGTCTCCCCGTTTCCTTTCCTCCCTACAACCTGGATCCACAAAGTATCCAGAGATAGCTTAAACACACAAAGTACATCATGCCCTTTTAAGGCTAATCCCAACTCCTCCACACGGCCCACAAGCAAGGCCTCCCACGGTCTAGCCTCTGCCGACCTTTGCAACCTCATTCTCCTACCGCTGCCCCAGTACCTCCTGTTATCTGTCAAACACATCAAGTCTGTGTCCTTTGTCCTCTCTGCCTCCAACGCTCGTAGACCTTCGCTTGGCTAAATACTTTCCCCAAGGGTTCTCCCCGCGCTCCCCGGCCCATCCCCGTGGCGCGTCCCACCAGCTGACGTTTCCTTGTTTGCTCACGTGTTCACTGCCCAACCCACCCCCGACGCGGGAAGCAGCCTCGGTGGGCAGGAACTTGTCAGATTCTCGCCTGGGTCCAGGTCCCAGCACATCACAAGTGCTCAGTAAATACCAGACTAACCGGCGCCCAGCATGCGCCCGGCAGAAAGGAGCCTGGAGACCCCTGTCCCATCCACCGGCCGGGAATCTGACGCCCAGGGAGGGGCAGGAGCACGGGCGGGCCCCACGTCGCCGCACGCGGAGCCCTGGGGACGACCCCACCTCCCAGCTCCAGCCCGGCGCCCTCCCCCGGTCTCAGGGAGCGAGCCGGGAGCACGGGCGCGAGCACACTCACCTCCCCGAGGGGTGCTCCCGGCCGGGATCGCCCCGCCGGAAGTGCGAGATCGGACGCAGACGCCACGCCGCGGGAGGGGAGGTGACTTCCTCCGGAAGCTGCTGAGGGGCGGGGCGGAGCCGGGAGGGCGGTGGCTGTGGTCGGGTCTCTTTCGTCTGCCTGGACCTCCCGCAGTTCCCGCCTCCGCGAAGCCGAGCGAAACTTGAGCACAATCGCTGTGCTGTCATCACAGGGTTTGCTCTGGAGCTCCTCCGGCTCCTACTAGTGTCTTGCATCCCTACACGGGTCACCTGTTTATTTTTCTTGGTCGAATTGTTTCTCCCATACTCAGTCCAGTGCTGGGCACCCATGGAAGGAACCACCAAGATAAGTACTTCATGGACTTTTTCTTCCGGGAGCTCAAACCAGCTGGGCGGTGATGTCGGGAGCATTAAACTTTATATTTAGGAGATCCAGAAGTAACAATAAATATTTGTGAAATATTTTCTGTATGCCTGAACTTTACAACAATTATCCCACTTTTAATAAGATGCATGGGGAAGAGCATCCCAGGTAGAGGAAATGGAAGAATCCTAATGGAGTGGGTGAGACTCCTGGCTTGCTTAGAGTTCAGAATGGTGGTGGTTAAAGTAGCCGAGGGGCAGGTTGCAGTGGCCCCAAAATGCCGTTCTAGGGAGTTCAGACTTTCTTCATCTTGCAGAATGGATTAAAAGGGATAGCATTTATGGAGGCCATTAGGCAAGGGCAAGCTAGGATTGCACATTCAGGCCCAATTTTGTGCTGTTTGCCTTCCTTGTCCAGCCTCCTGTGATTCAGCTGGGCTTCCTGGCCCTTCTGAACAGGAGGCTCATGGCCAGAGTGTAAGTAGTGCTTTGTGCAAACTGCTGCTGTCACCACCGCCAGCTGGCATCATACAGGCATTAGTTCATTCAGTGCTTCCCAAGCACCTACAATGGCACCCAGTGCTGCCCAAGGTCTTGGCTTTATTCAGTCCTCAAGGCCTGTATTACATGCACTTTCTATGCCTTTTGAAAGAGCCTGTCCTTGCTCCCTTCTCTCTCAGAGGCAAGAAAAAGTATCTATTTTCATCATCACCCTCATTTAAGCCTCACAGCTACCAAGGCCAAGGTTTGGAGCAACAGTCTAAAATACCAGCTGGAAGGCTGGGCACTAAGCACAGGCAACACACAGCATGGAGACTATGTCTTCTTTGTAAGGCACAAGTACTCGAGCTATTCTCTGGCTGTGTCCCTGGCAGGGAGAAGAGGGAGGACATGTTCATGGGGGTGTACAGTATGCTTACCCTGCTGTACCAAGCAGGGCTGAGCAGAAAACACTTTGTCCCAGTGCAACAATCTGTGAGCATCCTTAACCAGCAAGTGAGTGTTTGGCTGTGTGGGGGTGTGATGGGGGCAGGGTGAGTGATGAGGAGGAAGACTCTTGGAAGGTAGCTAAGGGCTCCAGCTGGAGCTCTCCAGTCTCCCAGACACACCAAAAATGGCTTGCCAAGGTGAAATCTCCACCCTTGGGCAGGAAGCAAGTGCACTGAAACAGCTGCTAATAGGAACTACAGTTTGTACATGAAAGAGTATTTATTGAAAACATGGTTACTGACAGGAAGCTCCTGGCTGCTCTCTGGTTACAATCTTGGCTCACAACTGAAAGTGTAAACCCTCCCCACCCCCCCAAATTCTATTTTTCCCCAACATTCCATCCTAGGATAGGTAGATCTTATATAAATATATATACAAGTCTGTATAAGTATGGCCTATAGTAAAGAAAATATATAATACACTCTTCATTGGGTAGTACCTACCATGCCAGGCTACCAATACTGTATGCCACCGTGTTAACATATATCCAAGGAGAGAGGCTGTGCGTGTGGTTGTCAAGTGCTGCAGCACCAGGGAAGCCCCATTGGCACAGCTGTGGCTTCCGCCAACCTCAGCCAGCTCCCTGAAATCATGGCCAATGGCAGAAACCACAGCGCTAGGAAGGAGAAGGGAAGGCAAACTTCCTGGGGTCTGGAAGGCCCAAAGAAAGCAAACTGCAGGGGGCTGCAATTCAGGTTAGGTGAGAGATTTCTCCCCAAGGAAGGAAAAGATATAAATGTAGGAGTAAGAGAGTAGAATTTAGTGACCTTACAACAGTCTAAGCCCAGGCCTTAGCCAGGGTTTTCCTGTGGCATTCCTGGAGACTAAGAGGGCAGGACTTAGCCTGGAGGTCTTTGACTTGCCAGGCTGAGATTAAGAGCTTGTGGAGAGAAATTTCCATCTGCCCTGATATCTGCAAGGGTAAGAGAGATGTGGTGGCTCTAGAAATCAGAGATGTTAGAGCCAAACATCAGAAGCAGCAGCATCTTGGCACCATAGGAGGCTGAAATAAGCCCTCATGAAAAAGACAAAAGCAAAGGTCCAAGGCTTGCACTAAGATCTGAGACATAGGCATTGGTCACTCAAAGGCAATCACTTCAAGGCTCTCAACATGCCCAGCACATGTGTCCCCTGTAGGCAGCCTTTTCTGGGCCAGCTCTTGCTCACATGGGGATCCAGCTAACCAGAGAGCAGGCTTAGAAAGAAAAGGTAAGTGGCTGTTGTTAAGTCCATTTCAAGAAGCAGTTTCTTGGGCTGGAAGGCAAGGACATCTGCTGTTTATTCCTCATGAACCTATGGTTGCTGCTGAAGAGTAATGTGGACAGTGCAGCTCAGGACTGAAGGGCCCACCGGGTGGCAATCCCAGGCTTGATGGCGACGGAGCACCTTGCCTTCATGACTCTTAGTGGACAGGGACCAAGAGGAAACTCTGGGTGGTCCGAGTGGGTCTGAGGAAAGGATGGCATTTACTGGCCACCACAATCACTATGGATTTTGTACAAGCAAAGACAAGGCACCAGACTGTGAGTGTTTCTCCTGGGCCCCAAATCCCTTCTGGGTACCGCTGTCTCTGGCAAGGATCAGCCGTAGTGATAGACAAAGTCATAGCTACTGGGCTCCTTGGGGACTGGCGGTGGGGCTTCAGGAATCTGGATGTTCTCCAGGTCCAGGAGCCGCAGCTTCATCTCCATGCTCAGCAGAGTGTCCAGGTCACTCTTGGTCAGCTCACTGGACATGTCCTTCCCCAGAAGGGCACTGAGGCCATCAATCCAGATGCAGTACTGTGGGGAGCAAGTTCAAAACTGTCACATGGTAGGAAGAGCAGAGAGAGGGAAGGAGCGAGGGGGGTGGGGTCTTGGTGTGTGCCACACCTTTTGGGGGCAAAATACGATTGTAAGAGGGACTTTACCTAACAAATGCAATCAGTATAACCTGGTTTCTTGAACCCTCAATGAATCCCCATCAATAAAAAAAAATAATAAAAATAAATGTCACATGGTAGCTCCTAGTCAGCAGGAGATCTGCCAAGGCGGCCCCCCCCCATTTTTCCAGATTTGATTTTATTTGTTTTATCAAGTTTACTAAGGTATAATTTATATACATTAAATGCATAGATTTTAAGCCTACACGAGGTCTCTTTTCTGATAGAACTCCCTAAGGTCCCTTTGGGACTACTGAATATAGACAAAAATTGAAGCAGAATAACAACAAAGACAAATTAGCAGGTGATCTTTTTTTTTTTTTTTTTAAGAAATCTGGTTTTTAAGAGGCAGTTTACATTAAAACTACCTATAATAATATTAAATATGACCTAAAGTACAGTTAATGAATATGCCCCTGAGTACTGGGGCATCACCTACCTGAAGTTGCCCCCAAAATTAGAAATGGGAGGGGGGAAAATAAATATATGAGGTGAAAAAAGGACACAAACTGGAATCCCTATGGGATCTCAATGTTTCAAAAAAAGTAAATTAAGAAAAGCCTAGTCAATTAATGTTAAACACTAAGTACTAAAGAAATTGAGCTGGAAGGTCTCATGCTATGAGGAAATAGAGAAATCCTTTCAACCAATCCTAAGACCCTCTGTCTGCTCTGCTGCCAGTTTTCCTTTCTCCACAACTATGCTCACCTGATTCCCTCTGCTTGTTTTTCATTTCCGTCCAACAAAACTCCACTAGCAGCAGCTGAGGCCCTGCCCAAGTGTCTCCTCTTACTGAAGCAGTCCCTCTAGTCCCAACTAATAGCTCTCAGAGCTCCCCAGGCACACAGGGTTTCAATTGCAGATACTCCGTTAATATCCAGTATCGTCCAGGCTGCAGAGGGACTTATAAGCCCCTTGTCAGAAGAATCAGATCCATCTGGCTTCAAAGTGTAGCCTGGATCCACTATAGCATGACCAGGAGCCCCAAGGAGGGAAGATCTGTTAAATTTACTTGGGTAGGTGGCCACAGAGAAACTGAAAAGAGGAGACGTTTCCTTATCCCAGGCAAATGAGTCATTTCTAGTTGACCCCACTTTTCTAATGACAACCTATGGCTGCTGCTGAAGAGTAATGTGAACAGTGCAGCTCAGGACTGAAGGGCCCACCAGGTGGCAGATCCTGGGCATCTGACAGGCTTCATGATATGCTATGGTCACCTGCCTTGATGGGGATGTTCCTGTTCCACCCACTCCTCCCCTCCAGCTGGAGAGTCATTCTATTGTCCGAGGCTGTGCCACACTGCTCACCTCATACTTATTAGGTGCAATGAAGTTTAAGGTCTCATCAGGGTCATACAGGATGGAGAAGGCCAATTCTAGTACTTCCTGAAGGAGAAAGGGTTTCAGTTACTTAGAGCAATGGACAAGCTGTGTTCTGCACACCAAGATCTTGGCCAAAGTCCTAGTAACTTGGCACCATCATCAAATGAGCTGACTGAGATACAATGTCACCAATCCCCCTAGGCATGTACACAAGTATGGCTGGAGATGAGGCCTGACATCTGTACCTTAAAAGGGTAATACTTCAAAGATGGGGAAAAAGTTAATTTTCAACACTTAGAACCCTTTACTGTCTCAGTCACTTACCGTCAGTTATCCTAAAAACTTTTAATTTATATTACCAAGATGACTCATTTCTCCTTTTATCAAACTGTAATTGGCACAAGAATGTCACAGTTTAAAAAACCACAACAAAAGCAAACTTCAGACAAAGATGGGACAATCTGAGCATCTACAAAATATGTGACTGTAAGGGAAACAAATATAATTTGCTGAAACTCTTGAGTTCATAGCAAAAAAAAAAAAAAAACCAAACACAAAATTGGTCATGTTGAATGATAGCAGGGAAGTAACTCATTGTTTTAAAAGTAGGTAC
The DNA here is from genome assembly GCA_963574655.1 of Perodicticus potto. NCBI lineage: Eukaryota > Metazoa > Chordata > Mammalia > Primates > Lorisidae > Perodicticus > Perodicticus potto. Next base: position 36,774 of record CAUYRH010024801.1, on the reverse strand, counting down.
ATAAAGGAAGAATCAGCATTTATTCTCTTACATTAACTGTACCACTGGGAAACCAATAGTAGATAAGGGCAAGTTTCTCTTCAGAAAAGTAGTTCAGCTCATAAATGCAAAGGGATGACTGCATTAAAATACCACTAGTTTGCAAAACTCAGTTTACAAAAGGAATGAGGCATTGAGTATCAACTCAATAACATCACAAGAAGAGAGACAAGCAGACACTATGTGCCCCTTGATAGAACATAACACCATCTATGACATAGTCTTGCCAGAAAAATGTCAAACCTGAACTGGATGAAACCTCTAGATCCCTCTGCCAATTTACAGATCTAGGGCAGAGGAACAAGTTAAACTATACCATTGGGAGACAATCAGCAAAATTCAGAGGCTGGGAAACTACCCAACAAGCAACCTGGTTACTTCAACTAATAAACTGCAAAGAAAAAAAAAAGATGGAAAAGTTGAAGGGGAACTTATTAAGACCTTGTTTGAATTCTGGTTTAAACAAGACGGACATGATTGTGTATGTATATACATGTAAACATGTTTGTGTTTTTATACAGAGAATGAGATTTATAAGACAATCAGTAGAATTCAATCAATGGAAATATAATCAATGTAATAGTTGCTATTAAATAACTACTTTTTATTTCCTTTTAGGCAATGATAGTGACACTGTAGTTATGTTAGAAGAGCCCTTATATTTTACAATATTTACAGATGAAATAATATGATACTTGAGATTTTCTTTAGGACAGACAGACTTTGCCATAGTTGCTGCAGTTGGGTGATACGAATACAGGGGTTCTACCTTTTTTTGTGTATAATCAGAATTCTTAAAAAAAATTCAGGAATAACTTAAAGAGAGGGGAAGAGAGCGAGTATGCACCAAAAATACCCACCACCCACTATAGTCTCCAGGTATCACTATGACAATCATTTTAACTATCCTTTCCACTCACCTTGTTCTGTTTCAGAGCACTTTTCTCTTTCATGTGGGGACAATCTTTCCCAGTGACAATGGCCTTAATGTCTGCAACAGGAACTGATAAGTGATGGACATTAGTTTCTGGAAGCTCACACTGCAAGAGGGTCAGTGCTCACGTCAATGTTGGAGGGTATGCCCAGGGCCCACAGACTCAAAGGATCATATTAGTTCCAGCAAGGTGAGGGTGTACGGAGGCTTTGGACTTCTTCACTCCTCAGTCATTTCCTGGGAGTGAGGCTGTGTCAAAGCTAACTGGGGGTCACTTCATGCCTCTTGAATTTATCTCCTCAAGGAATGGGACCTTGGAAACTCACCTCGCTTCCTCCTCACAATAATGGAGATGAAAATGCCACAATAGCAAACAGCAATGGCAGCTGCTGACAGGTAGACTAACTGCCTACCGACCACTCTTCCAGCTGCTCTGCATAATTCAGTCATTCAGTCCTCTCAGGAACAGGGAAGTGTGGCCATTATCCCCATTTTATTTATTTACTTATTTGAAACAGTCTCACTGTGTCACCCTGGGTAGAGTGCCGTGGCATCACAGCTCACAGCAACCTCAAATTCTTGGGCTTAAGCAATTCTCTTGACTCAGCCTCCCAAGTAGCTAGGACTCCAGGCGCATGCCACAACACCCGGCTATATTTTGGTTGTAGTTGTCATTGTTGTTTGGCAGGCCCTGGCTGGATTCGAACCTGTCAACTCCAGTGTATATGACTGGTGCCCTAGCTGCTGAGCTATAGGCACAGAGCCCATTTATCCCCATTTTATAGGGGAAGAAACCAAGGTAGAGGGAAGAACTATCTTGCAATTAATTAGAATTCACAACTAATTAGGGACAAAGCCAAGACTTGAATTTGGGCAGTCTGGCTTCAGAGCTCCTGCTCTTAACTTCTGCCTTTCAACTTGGTCTTGAACCACCCCTTATGATCTGCACACCACATTCCCTTCTGTGATCTCATTACTTCTCCTAACAACCTTCTGAGGTAGGTCAGGTAGAGACAATCTATGGCAGATAAGGAAATAATTGCTGAGAGAAAATGGGCACAAGACCTGATTATCAGTTTGAAATAGCAGGACCAGAACTCAGGTCTCCAGCCACCACGACACATCAGCAGAGAAATGAACCTACTTTTCTCTTGCAGGGATTCGAATGTCACCTCCCCTTGAGGATTGTCGTCCAAGTCACCGTAGTGCAGGACCTTGTGATTCAGTGCCAACCGGCAGTACCAGAACCGCTCTAGAACACAAGGGAAGCTGGGCAGGTGAGCAGGGACAGCACTGGCACAGGCCTGGGCAAACAAAGGGCAAGAAAGCTAACCAGGCAGGCCCCTTCGGGCACAAAGGAGCATGGTCAGCAAGGACCTGCCCTGCGCCCCACACCTCCTCTCACCTTGCCTCCGGCGGTTCCCAATCTTTCGGAAGCTGCTGCCCTCACAGAGCCGGTTCAGGCGCTGCTGCTTGATCAGCTCGAGGATCTCAGGCTGGATCTTCTCTCTCAGCTCCCTAGGGTGGACATGCACCAGAGTAAGAGGACATCATGGGGACAGTGGAGCCCTGGAAGGAAGGCAGGGCTGTTGGCTGCCTCTGGGACAGCACTTACACGATTGGCGGGGACTGGAAGTCATCCTGACTCATCCTTTCGGACTGGCGCAGTCGCAGAATCTCGGAGTAGCTTAGGCTACGCAGTTTGCTTTTGAACTGATCCAAAGAGTTGGGTTTGGAGGGCAAAGCTCGAGTGATTTGCTCTCGGACTACCTGCATCACCTAAGAGGGAAGGAGGGCAAACAACTCACACCACTGCTCTCATGATGGACAGGCCACTTCTGTAACACTGCACTCTCTCCCACCCCGGTGTTTTAAGAAGAGGCGCTGCAGACATCTGCTGGGTGAATAAGGTCCACCTTCTCTGGTGGTTATTCAGATCAAATGACTGACAATGACAGATGCTTTATTTCTCATATATTTCCATTAGTCAACGGTATGGGGAAATGAGCACGGCTTTTTGGAGTCAAAATGGCTTTAGATCCTGACTTTGTCCCTTACTCTGTTCCTTGAACAAATCACTTACCTTCCTCAGGCCTCCAACTGTTCACCTTTAGAGAAAGAAAGACACATCTTCTGCTGTGTGCTGCCATAAAGAATATGAAATGGGGCATGGAGGGCAAGCACAGTGGGGTGGTAAAAAAAAGTGCGTTAGTCCCCCTAAAAGAACCCCTAACAAAAAAAACAAATAGGATACCAACTGCATGTGCAGTATGACCTCACTAATGTAGGAAAAATCCAGAGGAAAGGGCAGCGCCTGTGGCTCATCAACTAGGGCGCCGGCCCCATATACCGAAGGTGGCAGGTTCAAACCCGGCTCAGCTGAACTGCAAAAAACAGAAAAATAGCCAGGCATTGTGGCGGGTGCTTGTAGTCCCAGCTACTTGGGAAGCTGAGGCAAGAGAATCGCCTAAGCCCAGGAGTTGGAGGTTGCTATGAGCTGTGTGATGCCACAGCACTCTACCGAGGGCAATAAAGTGAGACTGTCTCTACAAAAAAAAAAAAAAAAAAAAAAACCCAGAGGAAAAAAAGACTAAGAAAAATATAAAAATAATTGTCATTGGGTGCTAGAATTACAGATGACATTTTCTTCTTTATACTTTCCAAACTTTTTATGATGAGATGATCAATTTTAAAACACTCAATCCCTAGTGCTCGGCATAAAGTGGGTACTCAGAAAGCACGGAGGATGCGTATGGACCAAATACTCATGATGTGCACACCCCACCTGCCACTCCCACCTCCCGACATTCCCCGTGCGCAGAACTACTCAGTGGCTGCACACAGGGAGTGCTCAGTAACCACAGCTGCTCTTGCTATGCTCTCTCTCTTGTCCCCTAAGAAGGACAGGAGCGGTAGGTGCTGATTTCAATGAGCAAATGAGGGCCTGGGGTACCAAGCAGACATCTGCTCCAGGTTACAGAGGAAATAACAACCAGATGGGACTGAGCTCACTCCTCAGCCTTGTGACGGCAGCACTGCAGACCAAGCTGCTTTTCCAGCTCAGGGATTCTCCAAGCGCTGGACAGCTATCAAGAGACTACCATGTGACTGTTTCCTTCTAGAGGCCTCAGAGGTGCTCAGTGACACTGACCTTGTTGAAGTCCTCTGCTGTTGCTCTCATCTCTTTCCAGGTCTTGTTCAACAGCTGGATGCAGATTCCAAAGAGCTCTTCAAATGCTCGGTCATGGGTGAAGAACATCGGGTGGTAGTCATTGCGTCCTTCGTTTGCTGTGGAAGTAAACAGGGAAAGGGTAAAGCCTCTGCCTGTGGGGGTCTGGGAGCTCGTGTCCAGAAACTGGATTCTCTGCAACAAAATCCTGAGGAATAAAGGAAGCCCAAGGCCTGTTGGTGAACAGCAATGTGGGATAGGCCTTTCTCCCACTTCCTTAGCTTTCTTCTCCAGGGTGCCTTTCCTTGGTCCTCCTTTCTCTACCCTGTTACAGACTCAGCTAGCCCTTATCCTTAGGCATAGGGTAGCTTTTGAACATGCCTCAAACTACCAGCTCAAACAAAACAACAGCCATGATCTCTGTAAACAAGGACAAGAGGAATTATCAGGGCTGGGCATAGTGGCTCATTCCTATAATTCCAGCATTTGGGAAGCTGAGGTGGGAGGATTGCTTGAGGCCAGGAATTTGAAGTTGCAGTAAGCTATGGTCAGGCCACTGCACTCCAGCTTGGAAAACAGAACAAGACTCCACCTCTTAAAACTGAACAAATAGAAACAAAATAAAAAGATCAGTTATCAGTTCATGCAGTAATTTAAAAAAGCCCGAAATAACCCACAACCGAAAAAAGGTTGTCCAGTCTTGAGTGTCACCAAGTTCTTGATGACAAGAAATGGCTGAAGAAGAAGAGGGAGCTGAGAGACTTACGTAGTTCCCCAACCTGCAGGATTTCACAGAGCATCTTGGTGAGCTCAATGGCACTGCGGCCAAACGGGCATTCGTGTTTGTCTTCTCGGCTGCTGTTCTCCAACACGATCTGCAGAGAGAAGAGATAAGGAAGATGAGGAAGATGAGGGAGCTGAGGAAATGAGGGAGGAAGGCAGAGATGTGGCACGGCCACTGAGAAGGCCAGGCTGCTGCCTTTACCCGGATGTAGGTGTCCTGGTGGAATTTAGCCAAGTACAGCATGTTGTCCAAGGCCAGCATTCCAGGAGGAGTTTGGGTGAAGTCCATGGCCGGGTTGATGTGGTTCTGGAGAAAAACAGATACCAATTTGAGACTGAGTATATCCCTGAGTGCCCTCTCATCTCCACTCTCTTAGCCACTAGCACGTGGCACCCACCCCTGTCCTAGCTCTTTCCACCTGCCCATCTCTACTACTGAACTGTGAGCTCCCAGAGCACTGGACCGTGGCTATTCATCACGCATCCCAGCGTCTAGCATGGTGCCAGGCACTGACAAGTTGTGCAATGAACACTTAATCAAATTAACTCTATCTTCAAGCCATACTCTTGTTACAAAATATTCACAATAGCTTTGCAAAGAACCTAGCTGTTTTGGTGAGGGGACAGGTCCCCTTTCTACTCACCTTGGCCCTCCTATGAGGAATCTGTTTCATGGGGCCAAATGGGACACATAAACTCATAAACTCCCCACCATCAAAGCAAACCAAGCATCAGGGCCGCTCCAGCTTCTTACTGTCATCTTTTCCAAGGCCACCATGATGAAGGAGGGGTTGTCAGGGCTCTGTCTGGGTAGACCCTCTACCTTCGCATCAGAGGAGAAAGCCTAAGAACATCTATGCTTTGGGATACTTACAGTAAATCCCAGCATTTTGTAGTCCTTGGTGTACATGGCTTTGCGTTTTTCAGTCCCACTCCCAGGAACATTGCTAGTGTCAGACTCTGCATCAAATGCAATCCTCCTCAGTTCAAATATAATGTCCCTTTGAGCCTGAGAAGTGAAAGAGACAGCAGGTGAATCAGCTAACTAAGGGAAGAAAGGAAAAGAACTGTAGATCAGGTTTTTCTGGGCCAAACTCTGGCCCCAATCAATATCTTAAGAGGCATCACTTCTACCATAGCAGGACAGAAATGGCCTTGGCCCACAGAATCATTCCACATGCAAATCATCCAGGGCAGACATAACCACTTCTGCAAAGACCAAGCACAATGCCTGGCACAGAGACTAAGGGTGGACTGTGTCACAACCAGAAGAAAATAGCACACAATTTCAGGTAGAAAGACTGTGCCCCACTTAGCATCTACCTGGTCATTGGGGTCCATCTTGGTCATCATCCTTTCCTCCAGAAGGTTAAAGGTCAGGACTTGAAGGACATATAGCTGATGGGCCATCTCGGTTTTGATTGGGCGGTTCCCTCGGATCACGTGCTAGAAAAAGCAAAGGCAGACAGCAGGGAGACTAAACTGACTGACCCTTAGACTGAAGAGCCACATTAGTGCTAGTGAAAAAGGGAGTATGCCGGGCAGGCAACAGAGCTCTCCTGCCACACCCAGGGACTCCTTGTTCTCAAAGTGCTGAAGCATGAATGGGCTTGGTTCAGGCAGAGATGATTCACTGCATGCTTGAATGGCACCATCATCCTCTTTCTCCCCCAGGCAGGGGAAGTGGGATGGAGGGCAGGGCTGCACCAGCCACACTAAAGACTGCGGAGGCCACCCCAACAAGACTATGGCAGAGAAGCTCAGCAGCTGGGCCTTACTCCCATTAGCCACCCCAAAGGACTGCTAAACCCAAGACAATGGACAGGAGGTGTGGACAAAGAGCTGTTTTTCCCTTAGAAAAATAAAACGTTTTGGATGGCTTCACCCTGTGAAGGAACTTTAGAAAAGATTACGTTCTCTATATGATGCTGAGACACTTCCAAAAGGAATGTCCAACTCTCCCACCAACCCCTCACACCGCCCACTCCTCTTCCTACAGCTCCCACACCACGTCCCTCTCCCTCTCTGACTCGGTCCTCCTGCTCCGGGCCCCGACCTCCCCGCAGGTTCACCACCTCCGCTTTTCCGTCTGATGGCCCCCACGTCCTCTGCCCGTCCCGGTTGGTCCACGCTGGACCATGCTCTTTTCTCGCTATCCTCTTCTCACTCCTGCCACATCCTGCTTTCCTTCTTGCTCTCTTATACTTCTCGCTGCTCTGTCTCACCCGCTGTCACGGATCTGCCACTCTCGGTGCTTTCCTGCCTTGTTTCCCACACCTACCACCTTCGTGTCCCCCATGATCTCTCACTCAGTGGCTCTATGTCTCCAGAGCTGTGCTGTTCAGCATGGTGGCCACTGGCGAGAGGTGGTTATTTGCATTTATATTAGTTAACGCTAATTTAAGTTAAAAATTTGGTTCCTCAGTCACGTCAGCCACATTTTAAGTGCTCATCAGTCACATGTGACTAGTGGCTACTGCATTGCATAGTGCAGAGATAGAACATTTCTATTAGCACAGAAAGTTCCACCGAATAGCTCTACTCCAGGGATCTCTAACCCTAGACAAGTGCCTTTTTAAAGCTCCCTCTAACTTCAGATCAGCTCACTCTAGAGCTTGCCTTGGCTCTAGAACAGATCGATCTCTTTAGACTTGCACAGCCCACTAGGCCCATGAACTGTGGTTAGTCCTGAGAGATGTGCTTTGAGTATAAATGCACACTGGATCTTGAAGCCTTACTATGAAAAAGGAAAATGTGAAATATTTCATTGATAATATTTATATTTATTACATATTGATAATGTTTTGAATATCTTAGGTTAAATAAAATATATTATTGAACTTGATTTCCCCTATTCCTTTTATAATGTTGCTACTAGAACATTAAAAATCACACAAAGAACTTGCATTTTTTTTGTTTGTTTGTTTGTTTTCAGTTTTGGCCAAGGCTGGGCTTGAACCCACCACCCCCGGTATATGGGGCTGGCGCCCTACTCCTTGAGCCACAGGTGGCACCCGAGAACTTGTGTTGTATTTACACTAGACGGCCCTATTCTAGATCTCTAGATCTCTTTGCCTATTGACTCCAGAGCTCTCTCCCTTCTCCGTCTCTTTCTTTCTCTAGTTTTGCACTGCCTAATACAGTCGTCAAAAGCCACAAATAAATATTTAAATTAATCTGAAATTAAAATCCCAAATTCAGTTCTTCAGCCACGCTAGACTTATTTCAAGTGCTCAAGAGCCACACATGGCTAGTGGCTACCATTCTGGACACAGAGTAGCATGTCCAGCCTGGAATACAGTGAGTGCTAATGCACCCAAGCCCTGTCTCCACTTGCCGCCCCTCCCCCTGAACCAGTGACTGTTCAGCCCTCCAGTTCCAACTGTCTCTCAAGCATGAGATTTCTCTTCTTAGCTCTATCTCAGGGTTCCTCTCAACAACACAAGTTCACTTTCTTGCTCTCTGCCCTATACCCCCCCCCAGCAGTTTCTCTCCCTTTCATCTCCCTCAAGTCTCTCTCTTGGCCCAGGGTCTCCTCCCTGCCACTGCCACTGCTTCCCCTCCACACCGCTTCTTCTGCCTCACTCTGAGCCTTTCTTCACTCCTGCTCCCTCTTTCCACCACCCTGGTTTTCCCTACCTGTCTATCCCTGTTCTTTCCTCCTCACTTCTCACCATAATTTATAAATAGCTTTGGACAGAGGTGGATGTTAACGTGATCTTGGTTTTCATTCACTTTAATCTCCTTTCTCAGACTTAACAGACATCATAATGGGAAGGTAATTAATTACTCTAGCCATCAAGAGCTTAAAGAAGTATGGCTCTTTAGTGAGTTAAAGACATTTTGATGAGTTACAGTAGCAGGGCTTTTACCTGAAAGTCTTGCCTGGCTGTCAAGTATCTTGGGCCTAAGCTCTCTGGCCTAACAGTGACATCTCTGGACTTCAGGGACCCTGCACCAACCACTTCCTGCCAGACCCTTGGAGTCCTGAGTCCTGATGCTGAATTGCCTTCTTCTATGGAATCTATACTTGTTTACAAGGTTTGTTCAGAAATGAGCTGATTTTCTAACCCCACTGAGGTAAATAAGTCTCAAACACAATTAACTTTCCCTTAAAAGGGCATCGTCACCTCCACACATGCAGAGGAGAGTGCCCAGGACAGCTGCTCTCGAGTGTGCATGGAATGTGTAAGAGCCTGTGCACTCCCCGTCAAAGGTGGGCAATGTTCTTATTGCTCGGGGTCCCTCCTGCCAGGCTGGTAGCTGGGTGTAACCAGTGAAGTGGCTAGCAGAAAGAAGCTAGTTCTGCAAGGTAGAGTCTGTGGACCCCTCACGTTTAGAGCACAGCTGACCACTCAGCTTCTCAGTGTTCAGAGCTTCCTCTTCGATTCAGCACCCTGGCATTCTGTTCTGCCTATACAAGCAGAGTCGCCAGACACTCTGATAAACACTGTATCTATCAGCTCACTCAGTCCTCACATCAGATGAGCTACCTGAAGCCCAGAAGAGATAAGTGAATTGATCAAGGACAGGAAAATGGCAGAGCAGGGAGGCTGGTTGACTCCAAAGTCCATGTCTTTTACACTTTGCTTCTAGATTTTCATTTCATTTTCTTTACTATGAGCTCCCGGTTTTCCATTGTTTTTGACAACTGATAAAATTATTTCCTTTTAATCTGGATCCTTGACTCTTTTCCCCAACCCCCACCTCAGCCTCCTCCAGCCCATATCACCCCTGGGAAACAGGGAATTAGACCTCCTTCTAGATCCCTCCACCACGAACACCATCTACTCTCCCATATCAGACATCCCTCAGAATAATCTTTCTAAAATGCAGATCTGGTTACATCACCATCCTAATTTAATCCCCACAGTTGTCCTTAGGAGTTAAATTCAGGCCTTACTTGACCAAGTGTTTTCTGCCTCTCCAGCCCCATCACAAACCTGCTCCTTGCCCCACCCTCTACCCAATCACACACAGCTAGGTTCCCACTACCCTCTGCTTGAACTCCCTGTAAGGTAAGTAAGGTAGATAAGTCTGCCTGCTTACCCTGCATGGCTCACCTGAACACATTCCTCTACAGGTGTCCTCATACCTTCTCCTTCTAGGCAGGACTCTGCTCCCCAGATCACTAACACTGACCACACTGTGCTATGATTACTAGTCTTTCCTACTTGAGACAGGAAGGTCTTTGAAAGCAAATGCACTCTATTTATTTATCTCTGTCAGTGCCCTGCACAATTCAGATTTGTGATTGGTATTAGCTGGATGAATTACTTCCCTCTTTTGTGCCTATTTTAACATAATTTCTCTGGATAAAAATTTTGCAGCAGCAGGGTAACCAACAGTGTAATGGCCTTAGTCCCTCCCTGGAGGTGCTGCAATTCCTGGTGGGATGACTTCCTAGGGACAATTCTGCTTACAGAGGATTACAAGAAAAAGCTTGCCAGTTTAAGAAGTGTTTAGTATTTACTGCTAAGCTCCCTCTGCGTGTCCTCCTCCAAATAGTAATTTTAATAATAATACAATAACTATATTAACAATAACAAAATACAGGTGTTCCAGGAACTTACATTCAGGATTATAGACCGAAGGTGCTTCTGTGCAAATGCATTGGCCATATCCTATGGAGAAAAATAAATTCATATAAGGCAAGGTGGCACACCTGTGACAACTATCAAGAGGACGGTGGTGTCATAGCTCTGGGGCTTTTTTTCTTTCTCAATTTTTTCTCTTTTCAAATGAAAAGTGGTTGAATGATCTACCATCAACTGTATTTTATACCCTGAAAAATTTCCTCACTCTTTTTTTGTGAGTGCAAATTACCTCAAATAGGGTTTCCCTCCCTAATGGCATAATCAACCGCATCATCGTCAAAGACAGACGTGGACTGCTTGAGGATAAGACACTTGTGTCACAAGGATGCCAGGCAATAGACGTTGTACATGGAGCACAGAGCAGCGTGACGGTTTCTAAGCCACATGCATTGTTGCAGGCAGACCAGAGCACCAAGGCTGGGAGGGACTCTAACGAAGCAGTGACTCCAGCTCCCCACCACCCCCCAGCAGACGGGCAGGGGCACGGATGCTCTAAATCAGCACGTAGTCTCTGACTCACTTCTGACTGGCTGAAGGAACAACGTGTTGGATGCTTTGGGGCGATTTTTCATAATAGGTTCACCTTTTTAATTCTGTTTGATTCAGACTTTGACAGTAATGCTCTATTTATTTAGCAGATCCAGGAAATAAAGCATCCTATATAAATGAATCTCCCAGGGACTGAAGCTTTAAGAACCATTATTTTGACAATTCTCATGTAAATCTTTAAAAAATATATTATATGTCTTGCTCTATTTCTGAAGCAACTCCAGTGATTATAGTTTAATCATTGCCAAGGCCTTGGCTTCATCAAAAAGAACATCAGTTATTATTCTGTGTTGTGACATGGTAATACCCTGAGGAGCTATTGAAATGGGAAGCTATTTTCCCCTAAACAAAATGGTCCCAGATTACAATGCTTTTAATTTTTCTGACAGCTTTTCATAATTCTTCTGTCTCCTCCTTCCAGTGTCAGCCATCACTTCTTACTAATGTTAATTAGTGTGACTTCACTTTCTAAACTGCTGCCTTCATTTAATTTTATAGATAATTCTAAATCAATGGGCCTAAGGGAGCTGTCATACCTCTCCTGTGGAGTAATATCCATGAGCTCTGTCATTTTTTTCCAGAGCTAAAAGGCCTCTCTCACCTCCAGATTTCTAGCCATATTCCAAATGGCGAACACTACCGGGAACATTAAGTTTTACTTTGCATTCCCTGAGCACATACTAGCTGGCAGAAAAGGAAGGTGGCCTAGAAACTTCCTTAGTAGCAATAGGCGGTCGGTGGAGATTAAACCTTGTGTGCACAACTCACAATGTGGGTAACTGACAGTGGTCTACAGCTTGAAAGTAAAGAAGTTAGACCAAAAGATTCTCTGTGGTGCCGAGGGAGGCACTTATCCTCTTTACCATCCTCACAAAGCTGACCTCTCCAAAGCTCCCTCTAACCAAGAAATGAACATTAAACTCCCTTTTGTCAACTGTCTAACCTTTTCAGATTCCTACAGTCTGGTAAGGGTCCAAAAAAGGCATGGGTTTACCTTTACTTTTTTGCTAAGGCAAGTTGGAAGGTGACATATCTGTCTAGATGAAAGTCATAGGCTGTTTCTGAACCTGATCTTCCCTAGTTGGACCCAGATCCATGAAAAAGCAAGTTACAAAGGAAAGCTTGGGCCACACTCCCCGGGGCAGGTACACCCCAAACCCTTCTGTGACTCTAATATGCAGTACTTCCCTAAGTGTCCTGACAAAGGAGATTCACAACACGTTTCCCTGGATCTTGGCATACCCATCTAGATCAGACCATGACGTTCTTGCCCAGCTTTGACCTCCCCACCAGGAAGGGCTGGGGCCCTCTCCACACAGCAGTGCTACTTACAGTGACAGGCAGGTCTAGAGGATTAAGGTGCTTGTCCTGCTGGCAGAAAGCAAAAAGCACAGAGAGAAGCGGACAGAATGAACTTTCGGCTTACATTCAAACATGGACAGGGAAGGGGAGACATTAAAAGAGCCAAGCCATCCAGAAAGACAAGGACAAACAGAACCATAGGTGCTCCTAGTCTTCCCTCTAGAATCTACCAAGAGCTTAGAACATGATCCCACTTGGGTGTTATCTTGCTGAACCCATAATACTGATAGAGAATTAAGTCTTACTTTTGTACAATATTTAGGCTTTTCTCAGAGAATCTAGAATGTTAGTGTTGGAAAGGCCTTCAGAGATCATGTAATCTAGTCGTTTGGTTTTATAGAAAGAAAAAATGAGACTCACACAGGTTAAAAAGATGGGTTTAGCCACAGCAGGGGAAGTAAGTACTTAGTTCCCCAAGACCCCCAAGTCTTAATTCAGTGTTTATTTCACTACCCAGCTAATTCCTTCTGGGGGAACAGGCAACTAGCTTTTCCTTGATGATATCCTTGTAAGATGAATGGGGCAGATGTTGTTCCCATATTACAGACAAGGAAACTGAGGTGCAAAAAGGCAGAGCTATTTGCAAGTTATACAGTGAATGATAGGGAAAGAAAGATATTTAGAACCTGCATCAGAGGACCTTTATTTATGAAACTTAGGGCTAAGTCCCTTCATTTTGGATCGCTTGGATTCAGTGGTGCCCACAAAGTCTCCTCTTCCTTATTCTTAGACTGAAAAGTTATCAAACTGGCCATATTAAGCTGGTTGCCTGTTTGTGTAAATAAGGTTTTATTGGGAGACAGCCATAGCCATTCATTTATCTATTGTCTGAGGAAGCTTTTGCTACCACAGCAAGGTTGAGTAGCTGCTACTTGGACCATATGGCCTATGAAGTGGAAAACATTCACTCTCACTTTATTTTTATGTATGTTTTTGAGACAGAGTTGTGCACTATCACCCTCGGTAGAGTGCCATGGCATCATAGCTCACAGCAACCTCCAACTTGGGCTCAAGCAATCCTCTTGCTTTAGTTCTTCTATTTTTTAGTAGAGACAGAGTCTTGCTTTTTGCTCAGGCTGGTCTCAAAATCGTGAGCTCAAGCAATCCACCTGCCTCGGCCTCCCAGAGTGCTAGGATTACAGGCGTTAGCCACCTCTCACTTTAAATAAAAGAAATATTTTATTTAAAGGCTCTGCTCTGACCTAGGACCTAGCTGGTTTCCCCACGTAGCTCTTTCCTAAGTCTTTCCTATCAAAGCTGCTAGCCACAGAGGACTAAGAGGAAAGACTTTTGGAAAAATTGCTGGATTTCTGTTCTCTGCATGGCAAAGAGTGGGCAGGGTGAGAATTACTCTCTTAGAAAAATCCCAGATTAAAAGTGTATAGAAGCAGCCACAGACCTGTCGCTTGTCCTCAGGAGCCTTCAGAAAAAGTGCATTTATCAGTGCAATGGCGTAGGTCTGAATCTCCTGGTTGGAGCTGTGTCAATAGAGAAAGAAGGCAGAGGGGGATTAGAGACTGAACAAAAGATGATGCTTAGAGATGGTTTAAAACAATCACTCACAGACTGTAATCTAATCATAGTCCTAGGCCGAGTCTGGAAAGTACTAACAGTGGGCATGTTCTTGACCCAGCAATTCCACTAATAGGAATGTATCCTGAGACAGTAATCAGAGCCCTGTGCGAGATTTATTGACTAGGTGTTTCATTAAAGTACTATTTTATAAAAGGACAGCATGGTAAAAAATTTGAATATTCACATTAGCAACTCTGTTCATACATATGAGAATCATAGTAGTTATTAAAAATCATCTTTAGGGTAAATATTCTCAACCTGGGATTCAGGGATGGGCTTAAGAGTATCTGTTAACTCCAGAAATGGGGAAGAAATTATTCTATGTAGTTAGTCAATTATGTGATATTTATTCCCTAAGAAGAGTCCATAGTTGTAATGGATTTTCAAAGGCATCTGGGATACAAGAAAGGTTTAGAACTACCCTTTTTGAAGACTCTTTGACATGGGGAAATGTTCAAGATATATTGACCAGTTAAAAAAATTAAGGCTGGGCAGCGCCTGTGGCTCAGTGGGCAGGGCGCTAGCCCCACATACTGAGGGTGGCGGGTTCAAACCTGACCCGGGCCAAACTCCAGCAACAAAAAAAATAGCCGGGCATTGTGGCAGGTGCCTGTAGTCCCAGCTACTCGGGAGGCTGAGGCAAGGGAATCACCTAAGCCCAGGAGTTGGAGGTTGCTGTGAGCTATGTGATGCCACAGAACTCTACCATGGGCGATAAAGTGAGACTTTGTCTCTACAAAAAAAGAAAATTAAGGTAAACATAGTATATATATAGTAAGATTCCAATTTTGTACTGGAGGGACATTCAATTTAATGTTTACCAGTAGGTATTTCTGAAAGTGGCACAAAAGGCAAATAATTTATTTTTTGTGCTTCACTGTATTTTCTAAGTCTTTGAATACAAACTTATTTTATTTTAAAAAAAAAACAAAATCTCTAGAATCTTATAATCCTGGCACTTGACAAGATGTTCCCACCTGCCATGTTGTGGGTGCCTTCTGTGGCATCAAACCCCAAAAGGGGTTGATGGGCTTTTGGGTCCTGTTCAGGCAGGGGGCACATAGGGAGTCTAATGGAGGGCACTAAGTGTCCCTTAGTCAAAACAGCAGAGCACATAAGTTCTGATGACAGCTGTCGGCTGAAAATATTCACCAGTGACCCGTAAATGTCACACTCCTCTATTGCCCCTAGGGAGGCAACTGGGTCATTCTCAATTCTGAGACCAAACCCTGCCCCCCAAAAAACACTCTCCCCCCAAATCCCCAGAGAAGTTCACTGCTGTGTGCAGAAACCTGTAAAAGAAAAAAATAATAATAAGGTAGGTGCGAGGTCATAGGAAAATCAGAACTCCACCTGGAGTTTATGATGTCCCTCTCACTCTAATCAACCTTGTTGGTTCTTTGAGTATGAAAGCTGAGACTGAAGAATTCCTTAAAAGAGACGTGGGCTGCGCCTGTGGCTCAGTAAGTAGCGTGCCAGCCCCATATACTGAGGGTGGCAGGTTCGAACCTGACCCCAGCCAAATTGCAACAAAAAATAGCCGGGCCTCGTGGTGGGTGCCTGTCGTCCCAGCTACTTGGGAGGCAGAGGCAAGAGACTCGCTTGAGCCCAGGAATTGGAGGTTGCTGTGAGCTGTGATGCCACAGCACTCTACCCAGGGCAACAAAGTGAGACTCTGTCTCTAAAAAAAAAAAGACAAGAAATCAGAGCTAAAAACAAATCACTGTGCTTTCTTTTTATTTGGATTAATGGAGAAAAACAGGGTGGGAGCACAGCTGAGTAAAGGCTGCTGTAACCTCTCAAATCCCTGAACTGGCAGGGGATTCTGGCAGCATTCTGGTAATAACCAACCAAATGGAAGTGAGCAAAAGTCAGAAAGGAATCAGCTGTATTGGAGGGTCCAGCCTTGTTTTGGAGGGTCCAGTTCCTTTATATTGTATATCGCTTCAAAGTGGAGTTTAATGGGGAGGAGAGAAACAGTGTTCCAATGAAATCACTTGTCATATATATATTTTTATATATGTGAAACATTTTAAGATGTGATAAGCTTATTAAAAAAAAAAGCAGGCTCGGCAACTGTGGCTCAACGGGCTAAGGCGCCAGCCACGTACACCTGAGCTGGCGGGTTCGAATCCAGCCCAGCCCACCAAACAACAATAACGGTTGCAACAAAAAAATGGCCGGGCATTGTGGCAGGCGCCTGTGGTCCCAGCTATTTGGGAGGTGGCGGCAAGAGACTCGCTTGAGCCCAGGAATTGGAGGTTGCTGTGAGCTGTGATGCCACAGCACTCTATCCAGGGTGACAGCTTGAGGCTCTGTCTCAAAAAAAAAAGCAAAACAAACAAAAAAACCACCTGCATTTATTAAACAGTTACCATGTTTTAACCGTTTTTTAATCTCCCTTGATTCTCACAGTCTGAGAAGTGGGGGTGATGAGTAAATTTAGGCCAGAAGAGACTAGGTAACTTGTTGAAGGCAGAGACCTAGTATGTGGTAGAGTCTGGATTAGAACTGATATTCTGAATGCAAGCCCTATATGATACTTACTATTCCCCATTGTGCATTGTTCGTTCAGGAAGCATTCATTCAACAAACACTAATTGAGCTTCTACTTAAGGCAAGGGATACAATAATGATTCATCTCTGTTCCGCGGAAATTCAAAGTTTAAAATGGATAACAGATAGTAAAAATACTGTATTTTATATAATTAGCATAGGTACAGACCGATACTATGGGCCCGTAAGGGAGAAAACATCTAACTGCCTGGTACCAGGGTGGACAGGAAGATTGGGAAAATCTTCACTTTAGCCTAAGGTGGAAAAAGAGTTACAGAGGATTTTAAGCAGGAGGCTGACATGATCAGGTGTGAATTAAGGGAGGAACTCTGGCAGTAGTGTGGAAGAAGCGATGAATGAATAAGTAGATCAGCAGCTTGGAGTATAAGCAAAGCAGAGTTAGGATTGGAAGACTTCAACAAAATAAGAGGAGAAAAGAGAACAGCCAAGTGAAGGGAGGGGTAGCGTATCTTACACTTGGAGGTGTGAGATGAGCTGGCCCACGGTGATTTCCTCTGCTATCTTCTGGTACAGACTTTGGCTGTTCAAAACCATGCTCTCAAGGATGGCCAGGGATCTCTGAAGGATTGACACGTCCACCATGGGCTGGCTCACGTACCCTGCAATCTGAACCAGAAAGGGGTAAATCAGCCAGGAAGTTCAGGGCCCAAGAAAGCTGGACAGCTTTGGTATGTGATACTAGCCCTTGACGCTCTTTCCTCTTAGGCACGATATCCACATTTGGGCAGTTATTGCGAGGCGGATAGTGGGGCTGGTTTAAGCTACCCTCGCCAATGCACTAGGAATTCCCTAGGCATGGGCAACTCAATCACAGATTACAGTATCCATGCAATTGTATTTCCTCAAAATCTAAAAGCTTAATCCTTTTTTTTTTCAAAATAAGAGTTCAGGAGTGAGAAAGTGGCGTATAGAAGAGCAAAAGATATTACTGATACTGGGATCTCATTTTACCTTCATGTATTCTTCTCCTGACCATATATTTTCTCCCTATGCACACTTACAACATTACAGACTTGCAGAAGAAAGGAGGGCTAGATCAGAATTGCCCCTCCTATCCACCGAGTTGTCTGATAATCCACACAGGCTACCTTGAGGATTTGTAAATAGAAGGCAGATTTGCAAATGAAATGAACATTTTTTATCCAAAGAGAAGGGAGAGCTCAGGAAGCCAATCAGAAGACTTAGGGATAGTACTGGTTGACTGGCTGGTTTTATCCCAAGTCTCACTGATAATCCAATTCTACTTTGACCATATTCAGTTTTGAGAACCCAGTTCCATCTCCTCTGTGCAGGCCCTGAGAGTTTACAAAGGGTAAATCTTTTGGGAGCCACAGGAAGACCAATGCTTGTGGATGAAAAATCCGGCCCCAGGGAATGAATGCAAAGCTGACCCTCGCCGGAATGGTGTATTGCCCTATCTCCCCTCAAGCCGGGAGAATAACTGGCAATGGAGAGAGGAAAGAAAAATAGATTGTTGGAGGCCTCACCTGCTTAATAAAGGTGATTGAAACCATGTCCCAGGAGACAATGCCATGGTCCATGAGCTCTAAGAAGGCAGTCAGGGTGAATGCCAGCATCTCACTGTAGCTGAGACATGTGCAACACACACACAAAATAATACAGATTCAGATCTGGGGAACAGAGATGTGAAAGGGATGGATTTCAATGTAAACACCCCTTGGAAAATCAATCCATGCAACTGGAAGTGCCTATGTGCACACCTGGCCAGATGTGGAACAGATTCAGCCCATGTACCTATCACTGAAAAAAAACAAAAAAGGCTGCTGGATGATTAAGCTTTCCTTCCTCATATTGCTTCACTTCACTTATCTATTTCCCAAGACCAAAGAAGACATCAGGCCTTTATGTCCCCTGTGAATGTTTAGGCCAAAAGGCAGCAGAGAGCAGAAAAAAGCACAAAGCGTGGACATGGGTTCAATTCCTGTTCAACCACTTACTGGCCAAGCAAATTTTATCTTTTTAAACTTCAATTTCATCCTCTGTAAAGTCAAGTTAGTCTCACTGCATTAACCTCACAGGGCTGTGGTGAGGGTAAGATGATGATATATACGAAGCCCTTACTGGTAGAAGATAAGGACTAAAACATTTTCTCCCTTTTTGTCTCTCCTTATACACTGAATCCTTTAACATCTGTACAGTGCTCTAGAATTAACACACAATATTCCCACTTACAAAGCACATTCGGACACATTCTCATTATCAATAATTCTTACAATACTGCAAGGTAGGTATTATTATCCCTAGGTTAAAGAGGAGGAAAGCAAGGCCAACCTAACCCTGCACTCTCAAGAAACTGTAGAACTCCTGTGTTAGTGCTAATGGCAGCCGAAGGCTTCAGGACTTCACTAGAGCTGGGAGAGCCAAGACTTAAAACAAATATCTACGATTAGATAAATTTGACTAAAATTTTTAATAGCTGATCCGTCAACTGAGAGATTTCTGACTCCCTCTCTGCCAACTTAGGCTCCACAGGCTTAGATGAGAACCCAAGCGTCTGTTTATTCACTCCTGATCACAAGGCACAATTTCCCACCACATTCATCTTAACTCTGGAGTGTTATAAAGATGTTCATGGCAGATCACAAAGTTCTGGATCTTCTCCTCCCTGTGTGAATGGGTGGCAGGGAGATGGTGAATGGATAAGGGTAACCTGTGGTGAACACAAACGCAGGTCTCTGTGTGTGTGTGAGTGCATGCGTGCACACCTGAGAGGCCTGGCGTAGGGGAGGTTAAGAAGAGACAGACAACTGTTCTGGGAGATAACGGGCAGTCTGTTCATAACCTTCAGCAGACCAAGCAATTTCCATAAAGTAGCAGGTCTGTCATGGACAGACCTCTCTCTTCCCGACTTCCGTATCCCCTATTTTTACTACGCACTTGGCACTTTTATACTATTACTTAATTGTGAGAGCCCAGCTAGCTAAGATTTAGGACCACATTAGTTAATTAGAGCCCTCTGTGTGGACTGTCATGCTCGGCACACTGCCTTACATACAGGTGGTGTTCAACACACCCCTTAATTTGACTCAGTGGAAATGAGATTAGGATGCCCTGTGGAGTACAGTTCATGTTTGAAGTCCCTCAAGACAAGACCTCCATAATACTCACTGGGACAAGAGCTTGGTTCCACTTTCCACGAGCCTCGTCAGCACAATGATGCCATCCATGTTGATAAACTCAGTGGCGAATGTCACGTCGGCGGAGAGCTTAGCCAGCTCCTTCATGGCATCCAGCCGGGTCTCCATGCTGGATGACTGGGTCCTCTCCATCAGCTGGCGTGCAGCCCGGGACTGTGAGGCCAGGGACAAGCTTTGTGCCATCTGCTCCTTGCAGCAGATTACCACTCTGTGGATAGCTCACACTGGCCTTTCTATGGACATCAGAACCTGAGGCAGAACTAGCTTCTCACACCACTTAGGAGTTACTATACAAACATTTACTGGATCAATTAGGGAGCCACCAGTATGCCAAACCAATGTGTGGTAATCTGTATCTTTTCTGTACTATGGTCTACGGATTAAAAAAAATTCCTGCCAAGAGAATACAAGAGAGATCTGGGAGACCCACTAATTACAGTAAGTCATGGAGAAACAGATACTGGTTTCATAGAGGAAAAATTTCTATCAATTAACGCTGTCAGACAGTAGATGAGTTTTCTGTTGAGTTATTGAGCTCCCTGTCACTGGAAGCAATCAACCATCCAGACAACCATCTGTCAAAGATGCTATAGAAGGGATTCCTGCATTAGGTGAAGAATTTAATCTGATGACCTTTAAGTTCCCTTTTAATTCTAAAATGCAATAAGCCTGATTTTTTTTTTTTTTTATAAACTTTCTCTCAAAGTCTATATATTTGCTGCTCCAAGTGATTGTCTTAGGGAAACTTCAAGGATATCAAGAGCCAGAAACAGTTAATTTCAAAATAGTTTCTTGAAGATGATAGCTGGTAGAGACAAAAAATTCCTCCCAGCAACTTTACCTAGCAGGATCCTTGCCTCCTTTTCTGCAAGCCATAGCCACAATCCCTCTTCTGTGGTCTTTCCCTTTGTTAAACTTATTAACTTCATAGTCAGTGCCTCACTGTGTACCATTTCATCATTCTCTATTTTAATGTTTAGCATTAATTTAATATTCTCTGCTGGAAAGAAGAACCTACGAGCAAAAACACTCCCAGTCTTTCCCCTTTCTCACTGGCTGAAGCCCAGTTTCTGCTGTTAGCTAAGGAGTCAGGCCTGCTGGCCCTCTCCCCTTGGCCTCTCCTGTTACAGAGATGGCCCTTCACAGCACACTGCTCTCTACGATACAGACATCCCCACTATCTCTATGGTGGAGGAAATTTGTTCCGTGAGAAAAGGTCACAGGATGGAACAATTGGAAGAGCACTGGTCTGCATCCCACTTAGAAATTTCCAACTCCGAATGTCAATTTTCCTCCTGAGACAGCATTTCTGGGCTCCTGCCTCCCGCTCCAGAGAGATGTGCTTCTGGCAACGGTGCGGTGCAGGAGGGCTGTGAAATGATTCGGCACTTCCATAAAAGCGACAAACTCCCAAACTGTCATATTAAATTACCAGAGCTCAGGAGGGAAGAATGAAGTCCTTAAGATGAGAAGTGTTCAGAAGAGAGGGAAGCAGAAGAGTGTGATGGTAAGAATATGGGCCTAGAGTCAGACAGAGCTGGGTTTGAGAGCCCACTCGGCCACTTTTTAGGTATATAAAAGTGGCAAGTTAATTAACATCTCTACGTCTCTGTTTCCTTACCTGCAAAATTGAACTATCAAGAGTACTCATCTCATTTAGTATTTGTAAGGATTAGATAATATTACACAGAGTATTCACCAAAATACAGGTGTTCAGTACATGGTAGCTGATGTTACTCCATACCACCCTCCTGTCAGATGAGCAGAGGGAGGTCTCTCTGTACCAAGAAAATAAAGTTAATTTTCTGGCTGCCCTTCTACAAATTTAACCAAAGCTGCACCCATGTTGATCATCTTCCTCATGGGTTGAGCAATCAAGGCAATTCCTTCCACCTTGGCTTTGGGTCCATCCTGACCCAGCAAGGTCCTGTTCCTTTGATTACTCCCTTTCAGCACCTTCAACCCTCCTCATTCTCAAGGACACAAAGTTGCAACAGAAGTTAACAACTGTGATGGGTCAGAGAGATGGGGAACTGGGTAGATGTGGACAGGAGTAGGACGAGACCTTTCACTATGTCTTTGTCAAACATTTTGATTTCTGAAACATATTGATGTTTTACCTATTTTTAAAAGCACATCTCTTTGAGTCTCTATCCCTCTTGAGTTACCACTTCCTCTGTCTGCTTCCTTTTACAGCCAAGCTTTTTGATATAGTGGCAGACTCAAGGTCCTCGCTTTATTTACCTTTCTTCTGTTCAAACTGTTGCAATCAGACCACCTGGCCCACCCACCACAACTGTTTTTGTTCATGATAACTAGTGGCCTCTGACCTCTTGGGTCAGTAGACAGCGTTTGTTCTCTCACTTTACTCAATCTCTCTGCTCACTAAAAACTACAGACCACACATTCCTCCATCCTGACTCTGTCCCTGCCCTCCGCACCTCAGTCACTTCACAATCTTGGAGTCTCTTCTATCCTTTTGGTTGATTCCTTAGTGACCTGTAAGGCATACTCATGCAGAGATCAGGAGGTCAGCCTTACTTCTCCTCTCCCCTTTCACACTCAGCATGTTATATATTCAGCAATGGTACCTCCTAAATATTTCTCATGTTTACCCTTTCATCTCTGCCATCACTTGCCTTCACTGGGCTGTTATCATCCTCATTAGCTTCTTCAAGGTTCCTCCTACCATCAACTTTCCTTTTTTCAGCCCATCTTCCCCACTGTCATTAATATGATCCTTCTAAAACTTAAATCCAAATATAATGTACCTTCCTGTTTAAAACCTTTTAACATCTCTGGTTTCCTTCTGGAGAAAGCTGAAATCCATGAGCAGGCCACCCAGTAGCCTTCAATATCTAGTAGCTTCTCAATGATTGCTACAGGCCTTTGGCCACCCAGTACTCCAGCTTTCTGTGCCCTACCTAGTCCAGGACACAGAAAATGCTGGGAATACCTTTCATTTTCCTCTTTCTCTAGCTAATTCTTCTTTATCCTTTAACATCTGAGCTAAGCATCCCCTTCTCTGGGAAGGCTTCTCAGAAATGCCCAGGCTGAGTTAGATGGTCCTTTTTCTGAGTTCCTACAACTCCCTAAGCAACTTTCTCTCCAGACCCTTATATTCATTTGTTTACTCCCAGGTAGGCCGTTAGAACCAAGAATGACTTTTTAATCTCCATAGTCCTAGTTTCTGGAACAGAGTTTGGGCCATGGTAGCTGCTCATATATGTTTGTTAAATGAATAAATTCCTGAAGAAGGAAGAATACCTACCGGGGAGATAGCCAGTTGTAAGATCGTTCCATTCTTAATGTCACTGCGAGTCTGGGTAGCAAAAAAACAAAAAGCAACTAAGATAAAATGTTAAAATAGTATAAGCAAGGTCAATCAAGAAAAACATTTTGTCACTTTAAAAGTAGTTACAACTAAGTCTCCTCAGACAATCTCTTTGTCCCTCTGCAAAGGGCTTCTAAGATCCTCTTCAAGCATGGTGGGCTCTCAGAAAAAAGCCACATTTCCCAGCTGCTAGAGGAGGACATGGGCTGGTGGGCCCTAACCTGCCTAGTGAATAGCTCTTTACCTAACAAATGGAAGCTCCCTGCATGCTAAGTGAGATGAATACTTAGATGTTCACTTCAAGCAAGGCCCGTACTGACGGCTTCTCCCTGTACTAACCTGTTCAGTGATGTAGAGCTGGGGACCATCTGCATAACGGAGGGTGTAGTACTCTGGGTTTGGCAATGACCACCTGTGTGAGAGAAAAACAATACATCACATTTGGCCACTCCTCTCGGCCTGTCCAGAAACTGCAAATAAATGATTTCCCAGAGTTGCTCAAGGCCTGTTTAAAGTATAACAGAAAAAAAAAAACCCAAAACTTTAGGTTGAGATGTTGAAAACAATCACCTCAGCCTTCCGTATAGATTTGCACACAAAATGAGGTGCATGCAATTGAGGGAGTGCTCAGATCCCACCAGGACCACAGTCGGGCACTCCTGAACTAAAAGGAAAAAAGGAAGATTTACAGGAGATCTTAGGGGCAGCCTCATCAACTATATTTCTTTCATCAGACAATGGTCCCCAAGAGCCCCACAATGGGGTCCTGCCTAACTGGTGATCCCCTGCAGAATTTCCTTCAAGGTCTAGTGATGTTTCTCTGTCTGAGCTGCTCTGTTGGAAACGAGATCTGTTTCAACTTACCCATCACAAACTTCCTTAATGATGGATGCCAGGGGCCGTTTCTGAAAGAAAAAGAGATTATTCACTAGCAGCCATATTCAACTCATGCCAAGGTTCTAACTGGCAGGATCAAGAGATGGGACATGAGAATAAACCTCAGGGGGCATGAGAACAGACCTCTTTCCTGATAAGAGGAGGAAGAGGAAGCCTCTCCCAAGCCATGGTGACTGAACTTTCCTAAGGTGGACCAAACCCAAAGCTGAGCCTTCCCGTTGCTGGTTCTTCCACTTGATGCCAAAGGTCCCCAACCCTTGAGACACCCCCTGCCATGCACACCCCAGCTCCTTCTCTTTGTATCACTGCTTGTCATTATCAGGAGTGTACCTGGTCAATTTCAAGGAGCTGGGCATTGGCACCTGGCCACTCGATGGCCACCTTGACGATGTCTGATGGTGGTGGCATTGTTCCCAATGGGCCAAACTTCTCCAAGACACAGACACAGCTGCCTGAGGGGAAAGAATCAGAATAAGAAAAAAAGTTGCAGAGTATGCCTTCATTTTTCACTCTTGTTATATATTTTGCAGAGTCTGAAGACAGATCCTGTTTAATGTAACATGGAACTGCAGTTGACCTTTGAACAACAGGGATTTGAACTGTGCAGGTCCATTTACTCACAGATTTTTCTTAACCAAATGTGGATGGAAAATATAGTATTTGCAGGATGCAAAAACCACATATGTGGAGGGTCCACTTTTCCTAAGGACAGTTTACATGTGGGGGTCCTGGAACCAATCCCCCTAGTATACCAAAAGACGACTATACTTGGTTTGAATTTTTCTAGATCATATCACGACCTCATCTTGGGCTTCTGTCTCCTAAGATTAAATCAGCAAGTAGAAATAGGAAAACCTATCTATCAGCTACAGATCAGCCACTAGCAAGATCTGCCAACATGACTCTTTAGTTTAAGGTCAAGAGGTCTTGGTGGTAGATGAGCATATTTACTGGAAATTCCTATCTGAAGACTTGGGAGGGGAGAAGCATATGCTCTGAAACAGACAAGAATAGACAGCCTTTTCATGGCTGAGTGGTTAGCTGAAGGAGCCAGGCTACTCCTGTCCTGTGGAAAGATCCCAGTGTCAGCAGGGCCAAGCTATGCTCTCTGCCTCCTCCTTTTCCCTTAAAGGATACAATGCTGAGCCTCCTCTGTGTGGGACGACGATTGGAAAATGGGGAAGAGAACTGGGACAGGAAATGCTATTTCAGTCCTTATTGCCAAGGGCAAGGGCTGCTAAGGGTTCAACTGTAGGGAGGTAAAGATCTCCTAACAAAGGCTCCTCTACAGGAGAATAAGGCTTTGTAAGTACCTCTGACCCCTCCCCCACCTTTCTCCAAAATAAAGGAAAATAAATCAACTTGAACAAGTCTGGAAGATGGGCCCATGTGACTGGTATCCTAGGCAACTCTTCATAGTTTAGTGGTATTCCAAGCAGTAGCTAAAGCATTCTCTCTCCAAGGTTTGACAAGGGAAGTCACTCAACTGATGGATTATTTCAATGTATGTTTACACTCCTTGCCTACAGGTTCAGGAGAGGCCTCTCTCTTCATGAAAAAGACCTTTCTGGGTTCAGTGCCTGTAGCTCAGCGGTTAAGGCATCAGCCACATACACTGGAGCTGGAGGATTCTAACCCAGCCTGGGCCTGCCAAACAATGATAACTACAACCAACAAATAGCCGGGCGTTGTAGCAGATGCTTGTAGTCCCAGCTACCTGGGAGGCTGAGGCAAGAGAATCGCTTAAGCCCAAAAGTTGGAGGCTGCTGTGAGCTGTGATGCCGCAGCACTCTACTGAGGGTGACATAGTGAGACTGTCTCAAAAAAAAAAAAAAAGAAAGAAAGAAAGAAAGAAAAAGACCTTTCTGCAATCTCCAGCTTTAGCCCCTCACTCACAATCCATGCCTCACTAATGGAGACCGCCTGCCTCTCTGGCACACAGAGCATAGCTGTTGCTAAGCTGTTATTCAGGTATACTATCAATTTTTCAGCCCCTAAAACAGACATCAATTCTCACAGTCTGCTGTGTACAAACCTCTTTGGTGAAAAGGGGTAAAAGTCCCATCCTCAATAAACCCATAGGCCTCAGCAAGAGGTAATCTTTCATGACCATTTCCTAATCAGGGTGGGTGGCTTCAGAAGTTGACTGTCAAAATTACCATGATAGAACATGACAATGTAAAATAAATGGTTTTCCAAGTGCTTTCACTTATTACACTTTGTTGTATCCTTCCAGCTGACCTATGACGTAGTCAAAATAGGATTACCACCTCCATTCAAAGCTGGCAAAACTACATCTCAGTGTTTCGTTAAGTGCCCAAGTTCACTCAGCCAGGAAGTAGTAAAGGGGAAACACGATTTGGAGCTGACTTTGGCAACTGCTCTATGCTTTCCCCTGAGCTAGCCTGAATTTCTGTCTGTTGCAACTAAACCGAGCCAAAAGAGGTTGAAGTGGTGTGGCCTCATGGCCCCTAAAGCTTCCATGACTTCAGCAGCTCCAAACAGAAGTTTTCATGTATAACCTCTGAAAAGAAACTGGCCCTATGAGCATAACTTCTATTCTGTTCCAGTGACAGAGCAAGACAGGGCATTCCGATTTCAGGGGGTGGCTCAATGACTCTCCGGAGGCCTAGGGAAGGCACCCTTACCCTCACTGGTAAGTCTGCTGTAATTAAGAGGTATGACTGAGATATAATTTACATACGATAAAATGCATAGAACTTAAGTGTACATATGTGCGCAAATATAAACACACACATATATCTCCCTGTAACTACCACCCAAAACAAGAACCTTTTCAGCACCCTAGGAAATTCCCTCTTGCCTCCTCTTAGTTAATCCCCATCCCACCCACCCACGTCCCAAAGGCAACTTCGGTCTATCACTGTCTGTGACCTCTCCCTGGTTTTGTACTTCATATACATGAGATTGTACACTATGGCTCTTTAGACCATTTGTTATTTAGTTTGGTTTCTTCTTATTTTTAAAACAAGTAGACAGTAAAGGTACAGAGAAAGAGCACTGGACTGCCATGATTTTCCCAGCTTTAGAAAGCAACTGGATTTACAGCCAAAGGACTCAAGGCCTAATCCTAGTTCCACTGTGATGAGTACAACCCAAATCTCAGTTTTCTTCTATTGTAATGTTGAGTGACTCAGGTGCCTCCTAAGTCTCTAGTCTATGATTCTTAAGTGGAACTTAAAAAGTCCAAATGAGGGTGCCTATTTTAAAACCCTCATAAAAGAAGCTTTACCTTTAACTTCTATGGTACTGCTAAGAAAACAAACTTTATATTTTTTAACTCCTTTCTGAATACTATCTTTGGAGATAAATAAGGTGAAACTCATTGGTTTGTAGTTAATAGCTTTCTTCTCATCCCATAGGACACTTTTAGGTTGGGTATCTAGTTATTAAAGCTAACCCTGGTAGCGCCCGTAGCTCAATAGGTAGAGCCTGGCCACATACACCCAGGCCGGTGGGTTCAAACCTGGCCCAGGCCAGCTAAACAACAATGACCACTACAACAAAAATATAGTTGGGTGCTATGGTGGGTGCCTGTAGTCCCAGCTACTTGGGAGGCCGAGGCAAGAGAATCACTTAAGCCCAAGAGTTTGAGGTTTCTGTGAGCTGTGATGCCATAGCACTTTACAGAGGGTGACATAACGAGACTCTGTCTCAAAAAAAAAAAAAAAAGAAAGAAAGAAAGAAAAGCCAACCCTGAATGACTCTTGGCTGTTCCCAAAATTGATACCATTTTAAAGCATGGAGATTTGCAACCACCAAGACTATTTGAGAGGCAAAATAAGTCCCCATTCTCAGCAACTCCCTCCCTTCCCACAAAGCCCAAGAGGCCTATTTATATTGAATGACATTCTCCCAACTCTGCCATCGCTGAAGAGATCAAAATGGACACTTAATGTTAGCTGGACTTTTTCTGTTGAACTTGAAAGCACAGTCTAAGGGAGCTGAGTGATAAGGGGCCCTAGAGAAGTATGATCATAGCGGGCCTCAGAGTAGGCACCATGGCAAGCCAAAGCCACTCACAAGCCAAAGACATAGCAAAGTAAAACCTAAGAGCCTTGCAGAAGGAAGTGATTCTGCAAGAAGAATCTAGAAATATACAGATGAACTAAGGCCAGAAACCACAAAATCTCAGAAAGAGATGGGAAAAGTCACTGCCCGACGACTTTCCAGATTACATGGCGACACTTCCCATGCTTGGGGTACCTAAAATTCCCTCGAACCCAATAAAAGTCTTTTCAATTAAGCTAGCCTGTGTTTCTGTTCATTGCAACTAAAAAGTCTAAGACTAAAACTGACACCAAGTTCTGGGGGAACCCTAAAACAGAGGTCAGGACAGCAGCGTCACTGGCATAAGATGATGGTATCAAGGCGGTACTTAATTAACGACGGAAAGCAGCGGAAAACAAACTTGGGTAAGTCTGGTTTGTTTAAAACAGACTGGTTATATGGCGACTTTGCGATCACATTGCATCTAATAGTAATGTATAGACAGCCGCTTCATAGTTGATTAGTCATTTCTGTAGCATTATAGTTGATGCTCATAGGAACTCCAAAAAATAGGGGCAGTGCCTGTGGCTCAGTGGGTAGGGCGCCAGCCCTATATACCTAGGGTGGCAGGTTTAAACCTGACCCCAGCCAAACTGCAACATAAAAATAGCTGGGCATTCTAGCAGGTGCCTATAGTCCCAGCTACCCAGGAGGCTGAGGCAAGAGAATTGCTTAAGTCTAGGAGTTGGAGGCTGCTGTGAGCTGTGATGCCACGGCACTCTACCGAGGGTGATAAAGTGAGATTCTGCCTTTAAAAAAAAAAAAAAGGAACTCTGAAAAACACTCCTATTTTACAGGTGAAGCGACTGAAGTTCAGATGGACTAAGACACCTGTCCTCCTTACACCTCTTTCTATACCCGTCTCAGAACTGTCTCAAGGCAAGGTTTTTGGAACTCCAAAATTAGTTCTCTTCCCCCCACACAATACTTTGATGATATGACAACAATGATGACATTAGCGAACAATTACATAATGCTAAGGCACTATTCTAAGGGCTTCACATATATTAATTCATTTAATCCACACAACAAGTCAGTGTGGGATCTTACTTATCCCTGCTTTCCAGATAAGAAAATGGAGGCACAGAAAAGTTAAGCAGCGTGCTCACTGTCACGTAGCTGCTAAGTGGCACAGCCAGAATTTAATCCCAGGTTGCCTGGTGTTATTAGAGAGCCACATGAAAGCAAGTAGCTCCGCACCTGGCCCACAGCAGATGCTCTGTGGAGATTGTGGGTTTATGTATCTGAAGCTAATGCACACTGAAGCTAAGAGAGCTGTGCAACAAGAGCTCACTAATGTAACAGAAAATAGCACCCCACTATCTAAAGGCGGTCCACTTTGCTTGTGTGGCACTCAGTCCTTCACAGTCCAGCCAGTTCCGCCCTGGAGCGCTTATTACTTCTGTGAGGCATGCCGTGTTCTTCCAGTTCCTCTGTACCTGTGCAATTCTCTTCCGTTCATACACTGTCAGAAGAGCGCCTATTCCAGTTTCAAAGCCTAGCTAAGGTGTCAATTTCTCTGTGCCATTTTTAGCTTTCTCTACCTTTCCCTGGAAAAACTAAATAGAATAGGGGGCTCTGTGTTCTCATGGCATGCTGCTCATGACACTATAAAGGATCTTGTCATACTTTATTACAGTTACTCTATTACAGTTACACATTTACACATCTCTCTTCTTAGCTCCTCCTGCAGGGAAGGTACAACCGTATTGTCTCATGACCTTGCACAACATCTGACATACAGTTATGGCTCAGTAAGTGCCTGTGTCTACTTAAATCCAAAGGCTATGACTTGTCCCACTCCTATGAACCAGGGATGGGAAAAGTAATAATATTCTCTAGATAATATTTCCAGGATAATGGAGCTCTTTGTAGGGAACCCTTCCACCACATATTTGCTTACTCTCTTCATTTTCATTTTAGAAAGGAAGTGGAAATTAGGTCGAAGCAATTCAATAACATTGCAAAATTCTCAGGGTTATAAATAGCCTCTTGCTCTACCCTACTGTGGTTCAATAGCAAACAGCCAGGATAAGGGAGCTAGAGTTCCTCATCTAGGCTTACAGGGGCCCCTTCTGGATCAAAAACTCTCCACTCTTTTCCTTCCTGCCCACTTTAAAGCATCACAGATATCTTTACAAAATGATTTAGAAAATTCCAAATGCCACAAGGGCACACAGTGATCTGAAGAAGATAATTCTACTATAAGGCATAGCATGAAAGCTGAGCTTTTCAAATACAGAGCTGGGCAGGGGAAAGAGAAATAGCAACATCAGTGCCTCCAATGGAGTCATCTCCAAGTGGTTTCTGGAAGGTGTGCTTATAAAACCAGCACCCTACAAAAAGGCCCCATGGAGTTTTATCAATCACCCATGCAGTGCCTGCTTCAGGGGCCAATTCTGACAGCAGGGTTGGAGAGCTCATTTTAAGGAAGTGAAAGATGATCCCCTTCCATTAGGAAGGAATTCTGAAGGTTTCCAGCTTCCCTCCCTCTCCCCATTCCTTTAAAAATAAGGATGATGTGTGCTTTTTGCTCTATTCTTTTGCTTTTGATTCAGTGGGGGAGGCATGAGAAAGTTTATGTCTCCTGCCATAGAATGCAACCGTCACTAGGAAGCCAACTATAGGTCACACCCTCATTCTAATCAAGAACACAATCTCACTACAGGCTTCCCTCTCTGAACTCTTCTCATCTAAGAAATGACTCAACTTCCCCTAGGTCAATCCACTGAATGACAGTGAAGCTCTGAGATAAAGAAGAAGGTGGATTCAGCCGGCAGAGATTCAGGTTCTTACATTTACTGCTAGAAACCCTGGCAAGGACCACCAATAGCAGCTGAGGTTTCTCCTTTTTGTTGAAATGGGTTGGACACATCACCCAAACATGGTTAACAGCCACTAACTTACATGGAGGAAAAGTGTGGTGAGGATGGGTGTGGGGGCAGAGTAACTGTGTGGGTTTATCTATCTTAACTCCTACCCTAAGACCTGCCTGGGTCTTTTCTTATCCTGGGTAGACACCTTCCATTGTGCTTCTAAACTTAAACAATAGTGCTTGGACTCCTCAGGAGAGCATTCAACCATGGCTTTCAGACTCACCCCTATAAATGTTATGTTCTCACCAGACCACCTGTTCCCTGAAAACCATGCTCTCCCAAGTCTGTCCTTTTGCTGTGTTATTATTCCCTTCTCCTTGTCCAGCTGTCAAACTTCTTCTATTCAACCTTTAAGGCCCAGCTAAGACAATCACTTTTCTACGTGGCCTTCCTAATCCTCTCACCTCAGGCAAAATTAATTGTACCCTCCTCTGTGCTCCCAGTCTTCCGCATGTACCCTCGTATCATGTCTACTGATTTACAATTCTGCGCGCAATCTCTTCCCTGGCTACTTAAGGTGTGATCTGCACACCAGCAGCACCGGCATGCGGGAGCCTGCCAAAGTAATGTGGAAGCACCTTCACACCAGACCCCCCCAAATCAGAACCTGCAGTCAAGCAAGATCCCAGGGTGGTTCAGAGGGATGCTAAAGTCTGAGAAGCAGGCTACACACCAGTGGTTCTTAACTCAGCTGAGCATCACCAATGTCCACCCCAAGCCATGTAAAAGCTCCCCCCACAGAAGATTTTAATGGGTGATGGTTGCAACCCTTAGCTCAAGGTCAGCTGGCACTCTGAGGGCAGACTCATGAAGCCTGTGTCTCCTGCCCACCAACTACTTTCACCCCAATTTACAGCACTGTGCCTGGCACACAGCTGAGTCCATAGAATTCCACACCTAAAGTGACCTGAAGTATCCTCCAGCGTGCCCAGGCCTTGAAAAGAGAACAAAAACACCCCTGATAGAGGATTCTCCAAATCCTTAACTATAATAATTAACAGAGGAGCTGGGTTTAGAAAGGGTTAGTGTTTACAGGCCACTTGCCTCAGTTTTGGGAAATGAAGCAAACAGAAACTGAGATGGGAAATACAGATGAACTTAGAAAACTGTCCCTCTCTACTCAGAAGCCGACCAGACTACCCTGGCTGCACAGGGAGGTGGAGCCTGGGTGGGCAGGCAGTGCTGTGTCCTGTGAAGAGTCCTGGGTTATGAGGGAAATCTCGGGCTGTGGGCCTGACTCCGTCAATATTGACCATAACAACATGGCATTGTTCTTCTCAGTGTAAAATTAGGCCAAGCTCTCCGACTATATAAAAAAAAGGAACTGAGGGCCAGAGAAGCTGGCAAGGTCATGCCACTGTTAGGGACAAAAGAAGGCCTAGGCCCCCCTCTGGTTTACTCCTTCCCTTGTGGCACAGCTTTGTCACAACACAAGCCTCTTTGCGCCCAGGTCCTGATCTACACCAGGGTTATGATGGATGTTGTCGAGGTATCTTCGAAACTTGACCTTCTAGTGAGTAGCACAGCTTAACAGTTAGGAGCTTGTGCTCTAGAGTAGGAAAGACCTGAATTTGTATCCCAGTTCTAACAATTTCCTCATCTCTGTAAGGTAATCGGAACCAACCCTATCCTAAAAAGTTGTTGTGACCATTAAGTGGGACAATAAAGCATTAAGCATAATACAGAATCCTAACTGTGTGAACTTGAAGAAATTACAAAAACACTGTAACCATGTTTCCCCAATCTGAAAAGCCCTACCTGCTGCACCATATATTTTGTATATTGATTGTAAAATGAGAGAACGTACATGAAGGCAATTGGTGAGAAAAGTCGATATAAAAGGCAAAGCATTTGTTAGTTGTACTATTATTATTTATTACAATTTCCTAGAGGAAGAACCTTCGAAAATTTTATAGTCAGTTCCACAGCAGCAGCCAACAATGCCTGGCACATAACACGTGCTCAGCAAATCTTTTCTAATGACTCAAATTAAATCAGCATGCCTAATAGGGTTATAAATTCAAATGCCTTCAGCAGCCAGGTAGGTAAGTAAATAAACCAAGCCTCCATGTGAGGCCCAGGCAAACTGCAAAGTACCACACTGCCCAGAGGAGTGGAGTTCAAATTCAACATTTTCTAGAACATATGCAACTTGGCCAGGCAAGGTGGCTCATGCCCGTAATCCTAGCACTCTGGGAAGCCCAGGTGGGTGGACTGCTTGAGCTCATGAGTTCGAGACCAACCTGAACAAAAGTGAGATCCCATCTCTACTAAAAATAAAAAAACTGAGGCAAGAGGATAGCTTGAGCCCAAGTTGGAGGTTACTTTGAGCTATAACGCCACGGCACTCTACCCAGGGCAAAAGCTTGAGACTGTGTCTCAAAAAAAAATAGAACATATGCAACTTAACCATGACAGCCACTTTGCAGCCTCTGGCATACCACTGATTCTGGTTTCTCATCACACCACATGATGCCTTGCACAACATCTAGTCATTTATGTGCTCCGGTCTTGTCTTTCCGAGTATACTATACGTATTCTGAAGATGAAGGCTGTGACTTATACTCCCCAATCACCACAAATGGCCTCACCAGTGAGCAACTGGGAACTGAATACCAGACTGCAAATTCAAGCCTAGTGTTAGCCACATCTTTGAGATGCAGCAGGGTGTCTAAGTTTTTCTACCCAGGCCCTGGGACCAGGCTGAATTAGTGCAGGCTGGGCTGAGGTATGGTGACTGAGTCAAAGAAGGACTTGCCTTGCAGATTTTTTTTTTTCAATGGCATCAAATATGCTTTTCCTGAGCCACCTCGGCAGGTGATACCGTACATCCAGACAGGTTATCTCCGCATGGAACAAGCTAGTATCAGTGCATACCCATGTGACTGTTTTTAACAAGTCTGGTCTTCACTTCCTGCATCCCTAAAGTTCCTTGGCCCCTAGAGGATGCATGAAGTACGAAGAGATCAGACCGCAAATGAACGGATTCTAGGATAATCCCTGGCAGGTAATATCTTAGGGGAGCATCACTATTATTATAAGTAACAATGCAGATAACAATAGTTATCTTAAAAAAACTCTAGAGAGAATCAAACACCAGTAGGTATACACAGTGTTTAGCCCTGTGGCCCAATACCACAGTCCCAGGCCGCATGTGGCTACTGAGCACCTGAAAACTGGCAGCTGTGTGTGGGCTGTCCTCACTGAAAAATACATACCAGATTTCAAAAACTTAGTACAAAAAAGAAATGTAAAATGTCCCATTAGTAATGTTTTAATATTGATTACATGTTATAATAATGTTATTTTGTAACATATAGAGTTAAATAAAATACGTACCAACTAATTTCACCTTTCAAAAAATGTGGCTACTAGAACATTTAAAATTACATATGTGATTATGTGACTCACATAATATTTCTATTGGACATCACCTAGAATAGAGCTTAGCACATAAAAGGTATTCCAAATGTTAGTTTTCCAAATGTTGGTTTCCCTCCCCCACAGGTAGGACATTAGCAACCACTATTCGCATCCCCTTCCTCTTGCCAAATCCAAACCCTACATTCATTTACTGAGAGACATTTGCAGTACTTGGCCCTGTTTGAGATGAGGAAGACACAGTAAGGAGCAAAGCCACCCACTACCTTCTTCCTTGTGGATCATACTATCTGGTGGGATTGATAGACAGGAATTAATACTTTAGTAAATAAATGTAAACTGCAGTTGTGCAAGTACTGTGAAGAGGAACATAGGGTGTTGAAAGTGGAGATCTGACTTGGTAAGGGTTCAGAGATCAGGGATGCCTCCCTTGTGGACGTGGACACCACAGCAAAGATTTTAAGGAAAAGAGGTGTTTACTAAACTAAGCCAGGGCTGATGGGCAGCCCAGGGAGAGCCTAAGTGAAAAGCCCCCGAGGAAGGCAAAATCTCGGGATGTAGAAAGAACAAAAAGATGTGTGGAGAACACTGAGCAAGTGGGACTAGTAGACTGAGACCTGGAGAGGTCCATGGCACCTTCAGGGCCCGAGTGATGATCTGGAGCTGACCCTGCAAAGGGTGGAAAGCCAGCCAGTTTCCCGCCCCAGGGTCCTGATACGATCTCCCTTTTGAAAAGATTTCTCCCGGCAGGGAGTGAGGTGGACAGAAGAGCTGCCCCAGTGCTTGTGGGCAGACCAGTTAAGACACTGCAAGTGACAGCCAGGAAGCCACAGGCCTGAACTGGGGGGTAAGCGGCGACGATGGATTGTGGGGGCTACTGAGCCAGCAGGATCGACCGGGCAAGGTGATAGATCAGGGCAAGCTCGACCTCCGGGCTTCGGCCGTGTGCCACCCATCCCCCAAAGCTCTTCGAGTTCCTTTCAAGCCCTCTCCCATCCCCTCCCATCCCCTCCCAGCCGCCTCCTTCTCCCACCCACTCTCTTCCCTTCTCCCTCCGACCGCTGCCCGGCCCAGCCCCCGCGTCTCACCGCCTGACCCACCCTCTTCTCCCATCGGAAGCCCCTCTGGGTCCAGGACCCGGTCTCCCCACACGCCCTGCGGCCTCTGCTGGGCCGCGACCCCTAGGGGACCGGACGAACTCGCGCGGTCCAGCTCAGGCCCGCCTCTCCAGCCCTTCAGCTCCCGGGGCAGATGCAGGCCGCAACCCCCCGCCCGGCCTCTCCTCCCTGCGTCCCTCGGTCCGGCCCTTCCCAACCACCAGGCAAGCCCACACCGCTGGAGTACCCCTCACTCACCCGGGCGCTGACCTAGGCCCAGCTCCCGCTCCCGGGTCTTGCCTCCGCGGCTCCAGCAGCCTCCGCCTGCCCCGCCTTCCTAGGACCCCGCCCCGCGCAGGCCGGCCCGGGCTCCGATTGCTCCGTTTCGCCGTCACGCTGAACTTTATTTCTTCAATTGGGTTTTCTATCTGTCATTCGAGAAAGGGAGGGCCCAGCTGCCAGTAAGGGGTAAAACGCCGGCGGTCCCCGCCCCCTAGTAGAGGCCTCTTAAAGAAACAGACGCGTTTCTCCGCGGGCTTCGCGTCTGGAGGAACGTGATTTCCCAGCAGACCCTAGAGGCAGATTTTTTTTTTTTAACTCCAAACTTTTTTTTTTGCCGGAGGGGTGAGCGCTCCTCCCCAGAGTGAAGGAAAAGGCTTTGCTTCCTTGTGCCAAATCAGGTTGTGAGGACTAAACTGTCCTCTGTTTGCACTCCCCTCTGTGCCTAGCGGGCACTGAACGCACACTCAGCGTTGGGCATAACTGTGGTTTGGGGGACTGAGTGGGAGGTGACAGTCGTGTCAGAGGCTGTGAGCGGCCGCGCTGCTCACCACCGCGATGGAGCTAATTATACCGGCACCCAGGGCTGCCGTGGGCGCTGAGCAGAGGCAGAAGGGTACAACTCAGCTGCACTGTTGGTAGGGAGTCGTGGGATGTGGCATTCGTCACTGCACCTGCCGAGCGGAACAAGGCCGGGCGCAGCGCCAGACGCGCTCCTGCTATCTCTCTTAATGCTCACAGCAGCCCTGTGATGTAGTTAGTGTGCTGATCCCCTTGTTACAGATAAGGAAACTGAGGCTCAGAGAGAGTCACAGATCATATAGTAGGGGATGGGCAGAACAAGACGCCAAGCTATGCCTGCTCGATTCCCAAGTTTATACTTTAATCCTTTCGTCTAGAATATCCTTACAACAATCCCAGGAGGTAGGAATTTTGTTGTCCTTTTTCTATCATTTTTTTTTTATTTTTTTGAGACAGAGCCTCAAGCTGTCACCCTGGATAGAGTGCTGTGGCATCACAGCTCACAGCAACCTCCAATTCCTGGGCTCAAGCGAGTCTCCTGCCTCCGCCTCCCAAGTAGCTGGGACTACAGGCG
>CAUYRH010024800.1:0-20519 GCA_963574655.1 Perodicticus potto | reverse complement strand
ACAGGTAATTCTTCTATGTTCTTCTCCCTTGCATACATGTATTATGGAATTTAGAGAAAGAGAAGAATTTGATAATTGTTTCAAGAGATAACTTGTAAGATAGCTTTATATACATATATTGAAAGATTCAATTCAAAGCAGTGTTGTCCCAAAGTCTGATCTAATACAGTTGATATGGGGAAAGTCTTACGTTAGAAGTTTCTGTGAGAGGGAAGGTAATCAGAAAGATCCAGAAAGACTGACCACAAGGCTGGACTGGATGAAGTATATGTTGGGTCTGGACTGTGGAAAGGGGAAGAAGTATTACTGAGATAAAAAGAAACAAGCGAAATGTTGGTTTTGGACCTGTAGAAGAAAGCGACTTTGGTATTAAAAAAAAGAACACGAGATTTATAGACAGGATTTGGCTGCTGACAAACTTCCTTAGAATCCCTTGAAGGATTTGACTAAATTCATAGAAAAGGTTTATTGACAATGGAAGAGAAAGGATGTAGACACAGCATGATTCATACAGGTGAATGAATGAATTATCCAATTACCTGAGGAGGTAGGGTCTTCAGAGAAATCTGGCAACTCTTCAGGGGGATCCCCATAGAACGAGTTGAATTTGTGACTTGACACAGCAGCTAGTACTGCACCCTAAAGCAAAGAGATTAAAAGTATATTATTATACAAATATAAACAAGTTATTTAATAAATTATTTATGTTAAGGAGTATTATTATTATTATTGTTATTTTTTGAGACGAAGTCTCACTTTGTTGCCCCTGGTAGAGTGCCGTGGCATCACAGCTCACAGCAACCTCAAACTTTTGGGCTTAAGTGATTCTCTTGCCTCAGCCTCCCAAATAGCTGGGATTATAGGTGCTTACCACAACGCCTGGCTATTTTTTTGTTGCAGTTGTCACTGTTTAGCTGGCTTGGGCTGAGTTCGAACCCGCCAGCCTTGGTGTATGTGGCTGGTGCTGTAACCACTGTGCTACGGGCGCCAAGTCATATCTTAAGGATTATTAAGAAAGTCAAATATTTATCCATTTATGGGTTGATGGGCATTTGGGTTGTTTCCACATCTTTGTGATTTTGAATTGAGCTGCTATAAACATTCAAGTGCAAATGTCCTCTCTCTCGCTCTCTCTCTATATATATTTATATATATATGTATATATTTATATAAATATATACATATATATATTTATTGAGACAGAGTCTCACTTTGTTGTCCTTGGTGGAGTGCCAGAGTATCATAGCTCACAGCAACCTCTAACTCCTGGGCTCAAGTGATTCTCTTGCCTCGGCCTCCCTAGTAGCTGGGACTACAGGCGCCTGACATAACCTGCCTGGTTATTTTTATTTATTTATTTTTTTTAAGCAGGCTTGGGTTGGATTTGAAACTACCAGCCCCAGTGCATGTGCCCAGTGCCCTAACCACTGAGCTACAGAGCCCCATGTCCTCAATATTAATGTGAAACTATACCAGCGATTCTCAACCTGTGGGTTGCAACCCACAGGAACTGTATTAAAGGGCCCCAGCATTAGGAAGGTTAAGAACCACTGCGCCTATTTTACACTACTGCTATTGAAGAATTGGTGGTTATAACAATATAAAATCAGATTGTTATATAAGTGGTTCTTCAAATTTTCTGATTTATTAGACCCTTGACAAGAAAGTTTTCTGCTTTAATTTAGAAGGTACACTTCAGTATGCTTTAAGAGTAAAACATAATAATTTTGAGTTAAGAAGACTGCATAATTTATTAAGATAAATAACATTAAACTTGTAATTTTCTACTAAGCAAATTAACTTAGAAAGAAAGAAGACAGATTCTAAATTCACAGAAAACTGTAATTCTTAATTTAGTCATAATCATGGTTTTCTTGAAATGTCAATATGTCAAACATCAAGGTGGAATACTTCTGGCTAGATGATTCTGTGTTTCAGGAAAGAGAAAAAAAGAAAATTGTTAGCTCAGATTTCTGCTAAGTTGAACCACTGAATGCAGTTGAGAAGGCGGCAAAATTAGTAACGAACACAAGAGTTGAACAGAGATGTATTACTGACTTGAAGACAGAAAAAAAATCAATACTCTTTTTCTGGTACTTTCTAACTGAGCTCAGAAACAAGCACAAATCTGATAGGCGTAAGGGTAAGAAGGTACATGTAAAAACGTCTAAGTCCAAAATACACAAGCATCAGATGTAGAAGAATTGGCTTTGTTCCCAAATGGCAAGGTAACACGTAGTCATGCTGACTGAGGGGGATAACATACTGAGGAAATACAGCGAGTGGGGAAAGCCTGTTGCTGGAGTAGGTGAAAACAGAATCTGAGAGAGAATCATCCTATTTCAGAACATTGAACTCAAAGGTCTAAAAAGGTAGAGAATTTGGAGAGGTTGAGTTTGAACAGAGATGACTAAAAAGCTAGAAAATTATTTCAAGGTAGAAATCCTTTAAGGATTTGTATTGATTACATTTAAGAATTAGGTCCTAGATGATAATTAGCTGAGATCACTGATTAAATCAGAACTTTTGCTATGTTCCCACATAGTTACAACTAATCATCCAGTTTAATATCGGCATAACCTATACATATATGATACTCAAATATATTCTAAACCCAGGTTGAATGCCTGGAATTTAATAATATTCTCTCAGGATATATGACTAAAAGAGGCAATACTATCTTCTTTAAAGAAAATGAAAAATGAGACTTCTAAGTGTACTCGATGTGGCTATATTTAAGAGCAATTGCATGGCATATCCGTGATATGGATATCTTAGAAATTCTCTTGAGTTTGCATAAAAGTATTTTATAAAGATGGTCTTAAAGGTACATAATAACTTTCAAAAGCTATGCTACCCAACAGGAATTAAAAAATTCTACATTTCAGAATTATAAATTAATAGAATTGCTTTATAAAATCAATATAGGAAGATCAAAATCACTTCAATTATTATTTGTGGAATTGTTCATATCAGAATAACAGTTTTTAGTTTTTATAATCAAAGGTGCTTTTTGGATACCAGATTCAATTCTATTAGCTGGAGCCCACAATTGCTGTCCCAACATACTGCCTTTGTACGAACTGCACTACAGAGGACTTGTATGTAAATGCTAGGTTTCATTAAGGCACAAAGGTCTTTGATAAAACTTATATTAGCTCTTGTTGAATAAATAAGAAAGGGGAAGATTGCCAAAAAGCAGCCACTGACTTCTCAAAAGGTGCTGCTTACGTATAATAAGCATTACTTTTGGAGGTACCAAGATTCCATATAGCAGTATTGTACAAGAGAACTTTCTATGAGGGCGGAAATGCGCTGTACTGGTACTGTACAATACAGTAGCCATTAGCCACATGTGACACTGAGCTTCTGAAATGTAGTCAGTGCAGATGAGAAGTCAAATTTTAAATTTTATTTAGTATTACTTTATTAAAATTAAAGTATAAGTAGCTACATACATCTAGTGGCTACTACAATGAATAATGCAGCTCTATAAAGTACTGGCAGTCCTCAGGTTACAAATGAGATAGGTTCTGAAGGTTTGTTCTTAAGTTGAATTTGTATGTAAGTTGGAACAGGTACATTTAGCAATTACCTGTAATAACTTCTGTTTGTAAGTATGTGTTGTAGGTCAGTTGGATATTTGTAACTCAGGGACTACCTGTACTAGAAAACAGCACTGCTAAACAAACCTTTCCTAGCTATGCACAATTCAGGAATGCAAGAGACCAATAAGTCAGTCTGAGAAAACTTTTGCTGTTTGCAAAGTCAATAAAGGAATATTATAGAAAGTTATCAGTAATCCTCTTTGCTTTCTGTATATACAGGGAATAAATGGTTTTTTCCTCTTAATTGAATCACATTTATCAACTCATTTTCTAAACTGATAATAATAAACTTACTCAAATATAGAATATTGCGTCTATTTATATAGAATTTCTTCAGCATACTTCACTGTGTGGGGCAATTTGCTTTTCAGGGGTAGAAATGATGAAGCAATGGAGATGACTTCTAGAACAGACGCCCTCCTGAACCTCTTCTCTATACAGATGAGCTCAAATACTCAGACACTCCTTTGCTCAGTAACTACTTCAGTAGATGATACCCTGGGTTAGACTAAAAATGTGCTCCCTTATGAACCCCATACCCACAGAGCACAGCTTTCCATATAGCCTGAAGATCACACAGTCTGCCCCATGCATCCCAAAATTCAGTTTGAGAAAATGTGATCCTCTTATGTAGTTTTGTGCACAGGATTATGTAGTTTATTAAGGGAAGTATTGTTTCTAGAGAAAAATTTTTTTTTACTTAAGTATTAAAATTCTGGAGCTTAGTATGAAATAAAAAGAGGAAAAAAATCCAACACATGAAATGTCTGTCTGGAAACCAAAATGGGGAAAATACATTTTCTATCATCAAGGTAGATCATGACTTTATTAAAAAAAAAAAAAAGATAGATCATGACTTAAGTAACAAAAGTAATTTTCTACTGTTTTCTGTGAACTTCCCTTTCAATCATTTCCAAGGGAGTCATAAAAATTAGGCTGTCAGTTACCATTTTAGGAGGTTAGAAACAGTATCTAGGTAGAAGGATGGGCACCTAGCTATGTGAAAATAAGGTGTGAGGTGGACTCTGAGAGCCAGGGAAGTTGTAATCTTTGTCCTAAAAGATTGCAAAAGAGTCAGATTTAGAATTAGTTTCTTTAGAATGGTCAGTATAAAACATTTTAACCTGATGGCTGAACTATTCTAGGGAACACAGCCTTACCAGAAGCTGAAAAAAATTCAATAATGACCCTGCTGATCTTCCAAATTCTAGACTGGTGGTTCAAAAATTTTAAATAGCCCTACAAAGGGATGTGGTAAATCCACATGACCCCTCTCTGATGTGACAGCTTGGCCCTGTCCAAGTGAATCTTAGTCACCACTTTGGCTATTTTAGGCCCACGTCTGATTTTGTGGCCCTGGGAGAAGTATAGCTTCTTCTTGTGATGAGGCAAGCACGAGATGTCCGATGAAATGCCTGTACTTGGGTAATGAAAGGTTCAACCCCACATAGCGCAATGTGACATGCTGCCAAAGCAGCATTTGAGTTAAAAAGACTCAGGGAATAGTTGAGAAAGAAGTATAATTAATAGTTTCCTTCCCAAGGAAACTAACTTCAGAAATAGCTGACAAAATTTTACTTTGGATAATAAGATTTTTTTTTTTTTTTGAGACAGATTCACTATGTCACCCTGGGTAGAATGCCATGGCATCACAGCTCACAGCAACCTCAAACTCTTAGGCTTAAGTGATTCTCTTGCCTCAGCCTCCCAAGTAGCTGGGAGTACAGATGCCTGCCACAATGTCCAGCTATTTTTTTGTTGTAGTTGTCATTGCTGTTTAGCATGCTGGGGCTGGGTTTGAACCCGCCAGCCTTGGTCTATGTGGCTAGCGCCCTAACCACTGAGTGACAGATGCCAAGCCAGATAATAAGATTTTTTTCTTTTGTAGGCTACACCAGTTCAAAAACTTGGCTACACCAAGGCCAAAAAAAAAAAAAAAAAAGTCTTGGGAAACTTCTTTGGCCACCGTCTCAGTAATGGCATATAATTAGTAATTTTTTTTTTTTTGCAGTTTTTGGCCGGAGCTGAGTTTGAACCTGCCACCTCCGGCATATGTGGCCAGTGCCCTACTCACTGAGCCACAGGTGCCGCCCTAGTAATTATTTTTGCTAAGAATTTTTAAAGCAAATAAAGAACAGCTAGTTTGAACTACAAAAACAACTAGGAGATAGGATAAAATGGGAATAATCAACATCAATAGTGATATACTACAATTTCTCTTGTTCTACAGTAGCACTGTCCAATAGAACTTTTTACAATGATGGAAATGTCCTATATCTGTGCTGTCAAATATGGTAGTTAACTAGCAACATGTAGTTACTGAGCACTTGAAATGTGCTAGTGTGACTGGGAACTGACCTTTCAATTTTGTTTAATTTTACTTAATTTAAATTTAAATAGCTGCACGTGGCAAGTGGATATCATGTTGGACAGTTCAGCTCTAAAGGATAAA
Organism: Perodicticus potto; assembly: GCA_963574655.1. Classification (NCBI taxonomy): domain Eukaryota; kingdom Metazoa; phylum Chordata; class Mammalia; order Primates; family Lorisidae; genus Perodicticus; species Perodicticus potto. Next base: position 14,459 of record CAUYRH010024800.1, on the reverse strand, counting down.
ATAGTGGCCTAATAGTTTCTCCAAAATTCACATACGTGTTCTCACAAAGCTAGAGTTGTATGCAATCATTTACAAACTGCAGGGGCTGAATAATAATAAATTAATTTATTATTGAAATTTAGGACATATCTGAGAATACTTAAGAAGAAAAGTTTTATAATTGGCAGGAGTCATATGACAAAGCATTACTGTCCAATCACCACTTAGAGAAGAGTTAACATTATCAGTATCAAAGTAAGTCAAACATACATTAATTTTAATTTTGAGTCCTTAAGACAAGCAAGTTTCCTCTGTTACCCTGGGGGTGGGAGGTATGCTGTTCTATAGCATTTTCTCCCAAGGCTGGAAAGACTCTACTATTTTATGTTAGATCTTTTTCAGAAACTTTTATTTTATTTTTTATTTTGAGACAGAGTCTCACTTTGTCACCCTTGGTAGAGTGCCATGGCATCACAGCTCACAGCAACCTCCAGCTCTTGGGCTAGGGCGATTCTCTTGCCTCAGCCTCCTGAGTTGCTGGGACTACAGGTGCCCGCCACAATGCCCAGCTATTTTTGTTGCAGTTGCCACTGCTGTTTTAGCTGGCTGGGGCCGGGTCCGAACCCATCACCCTTGGTATATGCGGCCGGTGCACTACCCACTGAGTCACAGGTGCCGCCCTTTCACAGAAACTTTTAAAGTCAAATGGACTCCCCCAATGGGGTGACGACCATTTTTCTTTTCTTTTCTCTTTTTGTGGTGTAGTGAACGATAAGAAGAATAGTAAAAGGAAGAAAGATACCTAAGAAGAATAAAGAAAAGGTGAGAAAGTGATCTGAAAATATTTTCCAGTAGATCAAGGTAGTGAGAGGGATTTTATTTACTGCTTTAGGATGGTAATTTAATCCTTTCCAATTCTAATTCAAGGTTATTTCCATTGAAGCAAACAAACTTATATTTTCTGTCAAAATATTTAAGTTTGAGAAAACATGCCTAGATTCAAATTCAATAATAGTGGATAATAATGAAATTATATCTCTGCTATGAATTTTAAAGATAACAAAACTAAAATATAAGTAATCTTCCACTTATCATAATTTATTGTTTAGATTCATACTGAGATACTATCTTAATTGATTTAAAACGCAAATGTCTTATTGAAATGGGGATAATTTTTGGAAATGAGAATTTAGCCATAACAAAAACAGTAGTGTATATATTTATGGGCACTGAACCAGAATAAAAATATCTTTAACTATATATGTCTGGCTCTTTTGCTGAGTTCTTTACCTTTAGTTTCCTCCTTGCATTGAATTTCCTCAGTTGCTCTACTGTTTCTGGAAGATGAATCTTGTAGGCATAACGGTCCCGCTCCTATAAAAGACAAAAGATAATAAATGTACATAAACATTTTAAAAAAGTGAAGAACCTTAATTTAAGACAAACAACAAAGTTCAAATTCTAGGAGATTGGCGATTTTATTCTATGTTACTGATAAACAATCTGAAATGAAGATATGAAGGTTAAATCTGGTAGTAAAATAATAATTTATTTTCAGCAATAATAAAGGATTGAAATAAAAGGTAAAGTAATTTTCAGATATATTGCTATGTGGCTAAAATAATCATAATTATTAGGAAGGTATCAAGTTATCTTTGAAATGATTTGTCAGATAAAAATAGGCATTGGAAAAATCAACTCCACAACTGATCAACTGATCTGGCATTCTACATTGTCAGGAATAACTAGACTACAAAAATCACAAAATCTCTGAGCAAGACAAGACACCCCGTCTCTAAAAATAGCTGGGCATTGTGGCGGGCACCTGAAGTTCCAGCTACTCGGGAGGCTGAAATGAGAGAATCATTTGAGCCCAAGAGTTTGAGGTTGCTGTAAGCTATGACACCCCAGCACTCTACTGAGGGCGACAAAGTGAGATTCTGTTTCAAAAAAAAAAAAAATCACAAAATCTTTGAACTATGACAAACTTTTCAAAGCCATCTAATTCAACCATTTCCTCCACGCAGAATTCCCTTTCATCCTCAATGGATGATCATTCTGTCTGACCTCACCCAGGAGATCATTATTTTCTGGCAGGCCATTATAATTTTTAAAAAGTGTAATTTTGAAAATGTTCTTCTCTAAAGAATGCTTCCAGTCACCTCAATTATTCTTTATGTATATTTCAAACCTCTTGTTATTATTCTTTTTCTCCTCCACTTTGGTTCTACTGTAACTTGTCCATGCATCTTAAAGATCTGTCAATACATGATATTAACACTCATTAATTTCATAAATTTTTTTTGAGAGCTTACTATGTGCCAGGCATTATAAAACTAACAAAGATTCCAGCCCTCATGCAGTTCATAATCTAGTGGGAGAAGATAAGAAAACACAAAAAAGGTAAATTAGAGAATTAGCAAGGAGACCAATGTGTGTGCAATGTGTATGAAGTGACCAGGTTGGATGAGATCAGGTCAGAGATAAGACATGGCTTGGGTAGAGCCATGAAGTGCTTTTGGCTTTTATTCTGAGTGAGAAAGAGAACGCTTGAGTTGGATTGGCATGATCTGACTTACCTTTATGTTTCATTTACTTTTTTAGAAACAGGGTCTTGCTATTTCTCACAGGCTGAAGTGCAGTGGCATGATCAAAACTCACTGTAAATTCAAACTCCTGGCTCAAGGGATCTTCCTGCTTTAGCCTCCCGAGTAGCTGGGACTACAGGCACACAGTGTACCACCATGCCTTACTAATTTTTATATTTTTTTGTAGAGATGGAGGTCTCACTATTTTGCTCAGGCTGGTCTTGAACTCCTGGCCTTAAGTGATCATCCTGCCTTGGCCTCCCAAAGTGCTGAGATTACAGATGTGAGCCACCACTCCTGGGCCCCTGACTTAACTTTAAAGGAACACTCTGCTGTTGTGCTGAGAATAGATTGGAAGGGGATATAAAAGAAGAAAAAGTAGGAAGACCAGTTAAGAGGCTATTGCAGCAATCCAGGTGAAAGACGGTACATGAAACCAGATGAGAAATTAATAAAAATGGTGAAAAAGAGATAGACTCAAAATATTATTTCCCTTCTGTTTTCAGCATAACTGAAGTATAATTTGTATAGAATAAACTGCATGTGTCTAAAATGTACAATTTGATAAGTTTTTACATATGTCTACAACCACAAAACCATTGTCACAATCAAGATAATGAACAAATCCATCACTGTCAAATCCCTTTTGTAATCCCTTCTCCCTAACCCCAGGCAGCCACTGATCTAATTTCTGTCACTATAGATGAGTATGCATTTTCTAGAATTTTATATAAATGGAATCATACAGTATGTGTTAATTGTTATCCAGTTGTTACTCAGAATGATTTTGAACTCATCCATTTTGTTGCATGTATTAATATAATAGTTCATTTGTTTCTACTGTTAAGTAGTATTCCATTGTATGGCTATACCCCATAATTGGTTTATGCTTTTACCTTTGCTTGTTTCCAATTTTTGGCTATTCCATATAAAGCTGCTGTGAACATTCATGTATAAGTCTTTGTGTGATATGTTTCATTTCTCTCAGGTAAGTACTAACAAGTAGAATGGCTGGGGCATATGATAGGAGTGTGTTTAACTTTTCAAGAAACTACTAAACTGTTTCTTAAGTGGTTGTGCCATTTTACATTTCCATTAGCAGTGTATGAGTTCCTGTTGTTTTACATCCTCTCCAACACTTGTTATGGTCAGTCTTTTTTGTTTTAGCCATTCTAATACATATGTATAGGTATCTCATTGTAGTGATAATTTGTATTTCCCTAATGACTAATGAGCATCTTTTGCCTGTGCTTATTTGCCACCTGTATACCTTCTTCGTTGAAGTGTCTGTTCAAATCTTTTCCCATCTTGAACTGGCTTGTTTTCTTATTATTGAGTTTTGAGAATACTTTACATATTCTGGATATAAGTCCTTTTCAGGTATATAATTTGCAAATACTACATATTTACTCCCAGCTGTGGCTTGCTTCTTTATTCTCTTGTAATGTTTTTCAAAGAATAGAAGTTCTTATTTCTTCATATATTCTGAAAGTAGATAGAAGGTTTTGTGACAGACTGGATGTGGGGTATGAGAGAAAAAGAGGAGTCAATGACAACACCAAGCTTCTCAGTGTGAGCTCCAACTGAGATGGGAAGACTGAGGCAGGCAGCCTGAAAGGTGCATGTCAGGCCTAGATTCTAGAGCAACAAACAGGAATTGGAGATGATTTAAACAGAATAAACACTTTTTCTAAAGTCTACGGTTTGGGTCAGAGTTACCGATAATAAGAAAATTGAAGATTCAAAGTGGAGTGTTAAAGCGACTACCCAGTGATAAATATGCACACTGTGCCTCCACTAATTCCACTAAAATTTTAGATACAATATATAAAGCAAGTAACTGAAGACTCTAAAAGCTGGAGGAATGAAGGTGATGTGGGTAGGGATCACATGACTTGAAGGGCAACCAATGGTAATATTGCTAGATTTGTTTTTTGCCTCCTAATGTAGCCTGGTCTGGGTGTGAGAGCAGCCCACAACCTAGAAATTTCAAAGACAAGGACAGCAGACAAAATGGGACCCCCCCAAAGCCTACTCTCTTTAGCCCAAAAACTGAGAAGTGGCTCCTGTCGGACACAATCATTTCTGTATTTCTGCTAGCATCATTTGAAAATCTATTTCACAGCCTGCCTATGTCTTTTTTTTCCAATAGATTGGGAAATTTCCTATGTATCTGACTGTTAACTCTATTTCTAGTGAATACCTTTTCTGCCCACCATTCACTAAGATGAAGTCAAGAGAGATAAGGACAGAGTCAAAAAGTAGAGTTTTTTAAAACACAAAATTATGCTTCATTATGATTTCTCATTATTTGTTTTTGAGACAAAGTCTCATTTTGTCACCCTTAGTAGAGTGCCATGACATCACAGCTCACAGCAACCTCAAACTCTTGAGCTCATGTGATTCTCCTGCCTCAGCCTCTCGAGTAGCTGGGACTACAGGTGCCTGCCACAACATCCGGCTATCTCATATTTTTTAAGATGATGAAATCATGAGATTAAAAAAAGTCTATTAAGGTATCTCTTACCAGAAAACATGTAAGCAATAATAAAACCTCAAGGCATTAGAAATGAGACAACAGAGTAAGAATAATATTTTTATGTATTAAATATGCCCTCTTGACACTGATAATAATGTGACATGAATTCTGAAAAGTTATTACAGCACATTAGATACTGATAACACATTTAAATGGTGTGTTGATTGATTTTTCCACAATTCGTATTGATTAGCCTGAGATAAACACTCTCTCCACCTTTTATTACACTCAATATAATTTACAGTCTACATATTAAGGCTACAAAGGGTATGAGAAGAGCTCAATCATGTACGAGGAAAGTACAATCTTAGCCTACCTTTATTGGAATAAATAGTCACAGCAAGCATCATTAATTCATATAGATAAAGGTGTTAAACAGGTATACTTTAATAATCATAAGACACTCAAAATTATTTAGCCTAGTACTCAAATTTTTTTTTTTTTTGAGACAGAGTCTCACTTTGTCACCATTGGTAGAATGCTGTGGTGTCATAGCTCACAGCAACCTCCAACTCCTGGGCTTAAGTGATTCTATTGCCTCAGCTTCTCAAGTAGCTAGGACTACTGGTGCCCGCCACAACATCTGGCTATTTTTAGAGACGAAGTCTCTCTCTGGCTCAGGCTGGTCTTGAACCTGTGAGCTCAGGCAATTTACCTGCCTTGGCCTCCCAAGTAGTGGGATTACAGGTGTGAGCCATTGCACCCAGCCACAAATTCCTTTTTTAATATGAAATGCTTGAATACAACATCATGTTTCTTATGGTTTTACCAAAAAGACAGTTTCTTTCTTTCTTTTTTTTGACATAAAGCCAGTGCTATGTCAAGTACTATGACTATGGGCACTCTTCATCACAAGGATTTTCATCATCCTATTTCTTCACTTTGCAGTATACAGTTTTTCATATTTAAGCTATAGCTTCAATTTTAGTCATTCATTAAGAATGACTAAATTTAACACCACTTACATCAATAGTAATGATCTACAAATATACATGGACAAGTAATGAAATATCATGTCCCCTTTCACCAGCTAGATAACATTCTCATTGAATTTTTCTATCTTCAGATGACACATAAGGGCTGAAGGTAAACTATAGTTCAGGCATGGCATGTGGCACTGAGGTCAAACAGCATTCTGGAACTTTTAAAAAGTCATTGACATTCTTTGCTTTTTGTTTTTGTGGTGCCAGAAATCTATTATGTATTAAGCTCAGATTACTTAGAACAAGAACTATAATCATTGATAGGAATACGTGTTTCCAAAAATAAATATATTATTAGCCAAGGTAAGTTTTTGAAAGCCATTGTAAGTATGTATTGAATAATGCTAAAACATCTTCTGAAGGATCTTAAAAATGACTAAAATAGTTGCCATTTTCATTGTTATCCGGCACTTAAACTAGTTCCTAATGAACAAAAGGTCACCATTATGAAAAAACTGAGAAAACCACAGGAGAAATAGGAATCCTTCCATAACTGTTCATTATATATCTGGGAGGAAAAAAAAACACTAAGAAAGTATCTAAGAACTGTTTACCTACTCTTTTCAGGGGAAAATTAGGACTAACTAGTACTAAGTATCAGAGGCTGAATGCATATTTCAGAAGTAATATTCTTTTTTTTTTTTTTTGAGACAGAGTCTCACTCTGTCACCCTCAGTAGAGTGCCATGGTGTCACAGCTCACATTAACCTCAAACTCTTGGGCTTAAGCAATTCTCTTGCCTCAGCCTCCCAAGTAGCTGCGACTACAGGTGCTCACCACAATGCCTGGCTATTTTTTTTGTTGTAGTTGTCATTGTTGTTTAGCAGGCTGGGGCTCGGTTCAAACCTGCCAGGCCCGGTGTATGTGGCCAGTGCCCTAACCACTGACCGACAGGTGCCGAGCTGAGAAGTAACGCTCTTAAGGAGAATCAAAATCCACTGGAATCTCAAAATTGTTCAGTAATATTATTCCAGGTCATTGTCACTAAGATGCTGAGCTGAGAAGTAACATTCTTAAGGAGAATCAAAATCCACTGGAATCTCAAAATTGTTCAGTAATATTATTCCAGGTCATTGTTACTAAGATGCATTATTAATCTATATAATTATATATCTTATTGATTTGCACAATCTCTAGGGAAGTAGTATGGTATAATATAATGAACACTTATTCATTTATTAAAACATTTACGAATGTTTATTGAGCACTTACTACATGCCAGACATTTTCTAGGTGGGTGCTTGATGGAAGTGAACCAAGAGCCAAAAATTCCTACCCTTATGCAGCTTATATTATATGGGGTAGACAGACAATAAATAAGTGAAATGTAAGTCTGCCTTAGGGTGACAAATGCTGTGGAGAAAAATAATGCAGGGCCAGGCATGGTGGCTCAAACCTATAATCCCAGCACTGTGATAGGCTGAGGTAGGAGGCTGTGGTGGGAGAATTGCTTGAGCTCAGGAGTTCAAGACTAGTCTGAGCAAGAGTGAGACCCTGACTCAATAAAAAAGTGAAAAACCCAGCCAGGCACTGCAGCAAGCACCTGTAATCTCAGCTTCGGGAGGCTGAGGCAGCAGGATGCCCACAGCCTGAGTCTGAAGTTGCAGTGAACTATGATGCCACTGCAGTATGCTCAGGGGATGGGGTGGGACTCTGTCTCAACAACAACAACAAAATAAAATAAAAATAAGGCAAAGAAGGAGGCTAGGGAATAATGGTGGTAGAGGGCATTCCTTCCCTCTAGTTTTAAAGACGGTGGTCAGGGAACGTCTTACTAAGAAGCTGATATCTAAGTTAAGACTTGAAGATGATGAAGAAAGAAGACAAGAAGATATCAGAAGGAAGAGTATCTGGGAGGCTGAGGCAAGAGAATTGCTTAAGCCCAAGCGTTTGATGCTGTGAGCTGTGACACCATGGCACTCTACTGAGGGTGACATAGTGAGACTCTGTCTCAAAAAAAAAAGTTATCGAGAGGGAGAGGGAGGTCATGACTACTGCAAGAGTGAAGGTCAACATGTGGGAATCGAGTAAAAGAAGAAAGAATAGGAGGGGGTAAAATCAGATAGTTATCAGGAAGTCAAACTGTACAATGAACTAAAAAAAAGAATACCTCAGGGGAGAGGCTTGGATTGATAAAGGCATCAAAACTAGATGAACTCTTTAAGGGCCTGAGCGTAGACAGACATGGTATTGTAAAATAAACATTTGGTCTACAGCCCGGTCTTTTTGCATACAATTCCCCAAATCCTTAGAGTCTCCAAAGTGATGTCTTTTTTTTTTTTTTTTGAGACGGAGTTTCACTTTGTCACCCTTGGTAGAGTGCCATGGCGTCATAGCTCACAACAACCTCTAACTCTTGTGCTAAAGTGATTCCCTTGCCTCAGCCTCCTGAGTAGCTGGGACTACAGGTGCTTGCCACAATGCCTGGCTATTTTTAGAGACGGATTCTCACTCTGGCTCAGGCTATCCATCTGCCTCGGTCTCCCAGAGTGCTAGGATTACACAGGTATGAGCCACTGTGCCTGATTTGTAAAGTGATGTCTTTTTGTATGCTTGTACTGACAGAAGGCTGGCAGCCCTTAGATGGCCTTAGGATGGGAGCTGACCAAGGGAAGACCCAGACTGGATTAGAGGGCTGGGAATTTTAGCCCCAACCCTAAACTTCGGGGAGGGGAGAGTAGAAGGTTGAGTCAATCACCAATCGCCAATAGTTTAATCATTCTTGCTTATGTGATGAAGCCTCCATAAAAACCCAAAAGGACTGGGTTTAGGGAGCATCTGGACAGCTGAACAAGTGGAGGTGCCCAGATGGCCGAGTATCTGGAGGGGACATGGAAGCTCTGTACCCACCTTCATTCCTCACCCTGCGCATCTCTTCATCTGTATCCTGTGTAATATTTGTTATAACAAACCAGCAATTAAGTGTTTCTCTGAGTACTGTGAGCTGCTCTAGCAAATTAATTGAATCCAAAGAGGGGGTTCTTGGGATTCCTGATTTATAGCTAGTTGGTCAGCAGTTCCAGACGCCTTGACTTGCCACTGGTGATTGAAGGGGCCAAAGGGGAAAGCCTTAGGGACCAAGGAATCTGGGGGATCAACCTGTGGGATCTGAGGCTATCTGTAGGTTGATAGGGTGAGAAATGAGTTAGAGAACACCCAGCTGGTATCCACTGCAGGGTTGACTGCTTGCTTGTTGGTTAAAAATGCCCACACATTTGGTCCAAGTGTTCTGTGTTAATTACTGTGTGGCATTAAGAACAGAGGAAAAACAGAAACCTGTGCTTTGGGAAGAGAAAGGACGAAAGTGTAGGGGATGAGGAACCTTTGATTGTGGGTGGCCATGTGGATGGTTTGGAGCTGGGTCTGTGCTGCAATCAGTTATCAAGAGGTAAAAGTCATCGGTAGAATTTAGAGGTATAACTTTCCAAGAGTTTAATCACTGGTTTCCTAAGGGAATGTAGACTAATAAGAAAGCAATGAGGCTCAGTGCCTGTGGCTCAAGAGGCTAAGGCGCCAGCCACATACACCTGAGCTGGTGGGTTCAAATCCAGCCCGGGCCGCCAAACAACAATGACGGCTGCAACCAAAAAATAGTCGGGCGTTGTGGCAGGTGCCTATAATACCAGCTACTTGGGAGGCGGAGGCAAGAGCATCGCTTGAGCCCAGGAGTTGGAGGTTGCTGTGAGCTGTGATTTCACAGCACTCTACCCAGGGTGACAGTTTGAGGCTCTGTCTCAAAAAAAAAAAAAGAAAGCAATGAAATATTCAATCTCTTGGTTGTTGTTATCTGTCACCAAAATGAAATTAAAAGAGAGTGCTGGGTCAGATCTTGATGCTGGACCAAGTTCAGATTTCAGTCTGTCTGACCTTCCAAGCTGACTCCCAAGGGAAAAATTATACCGGGACAACAGAAAGTACTTCTAAGACCCGTGGGTACTGAGAAACTACTGAAACTAGAGGGTATGTTGGGAAAGAATTATTTCCTTTTGTAGATCAGTATCAGCAGCTTCCTGAGGAGCCTTTACTAAATAGGATTATAAGAGTACTGTAACTAATTGAGGGGCAGTATCTGTGGTTTTAAAATGAATAATACTGTGTCTTTAGTTTTAAATACTGCTAAGTAGAAGAACAAGTTTGGATTGATGCAAGCCCTGCAGCTTGTTCTGGAACAATCACAGGTGGCTGGAAATGATCCAGACACACAGGAGGTTATTTCTCAGGGGCTGACCAGCCTGGTGGACTGCAGAAGAGCCACTGTAAGGTTGGTCTGTTTACCTGAGAAGGGGAACAGTCTACCTTCTCTGTAAATGCCAAGTGAGGCACCACAGAAGCAGCAGCTGACATGCTTCATCCACAAGCCATGTGAGGCTGGCTTTATGATGGCCAGGACATTTATCCACTGAATATGTCCGTTACTCAGGTCTTGGTAAATGCTGTGCTTAAGAAGTCCCTTCTGCATGGGTACCCATGTAACCTCACTGGTGCAAAACTGAGCTATGGCTAGAGAAGCCTTATCAAATTTGCTGTCTCAGCTTTCCCCCATGGGCCAGACAACTGCTAATGAAACATGAAGGTAATTAGCAAGACAATGGGGAAAGGCAGAAGAGAAGAGTCAAAGGACTCCTCCCAGGAAAGTGGACATTTTTAAATGGTTATTAAGAAATAAGATCAATGAAGAAAAGGTTAATGGGGTGAAACTAAGAGGACAAAGAAAGGAGAGTTATGGGATTCATCCCAGCAGGGTGGAAATCTTTACATGGCTATCAAGAAATGAAATAAATAAAATAGAAATTGACAGGGTTAAAACAAAGATTTTTTTTTTTTTTTTTGAGGCAGAGCCTCAAGCTGTCACCCTGGGTGGAGTGTTATGGCATCACAGCTCACAGCAACCTCCAACTCGTGGGCTCAAGCGATTCTCCTGCCTCCGCCTCCCAAGTAGCTGGGACCACAGGCGCCCGCAACAACGCCCGGCTATTTTTTTGGGTAGAGACAGAGTCTCACTTTATTGCCCTGAGTAGAGTGCCATGGTGTCACACAGCTCACAGCAGCCTCCATCTCCTGGGCTTAGGCGATTCTCTTGCCTCAGCCTCCCAAGTAGCTGGGACTATAGGTGCCCGCCACAATGCCTGTTTTTTGCAGGTCGGCTGAGGCAGGGCTTGAACCCATCACCTTCGGTATATGGGGCCGGTGCCCTATTTGATGAGCCACAGGCGCCACCCCTGGCTATTTTTTGGTTGCAGCCATCGTTGTTGTTTGGCGGGCCCAGGCTGGATTCGAACCTGACAGCTAAGGGGTATGTGGCTTGGTCGCTTGAGCCATAGGCGCCGAGCCTAAAAGAAAGATCTTAATATGACACCACTGCAGGTTGGGTAGATCAGAGGGAGCTCCTACTGTTCCCACAACGTTTAGGGGTTCCAAACAGGCTTGCTGTAATTTACCCCAGTTTGGAGAAATTTAAAAAGTCTGAAGGCAGAGATTACAATGAGAAAGTTGATAAACAACTGTTCTGGGCCATGTGCAGGAAGGTTAATCAAGACAAAAGTTGACAAAAGGACCAAGGTCCCTTAGTTCAATCCCCTGCTGGGGACTCAAAGCCTTTTGGACTAGGGAGGGTAAAATGGTATGGGGGTGGAGAAGTTCCTGGGACTAGAACATAAAAATGTAAGGGTTGGCCGGGTGCAGTGGCTTAGGCCTGTAATCCTACCACTCTGGGGGGCTGAGGCAGGTGGATTGCCTGAGCTCACAGGTTGAAGACCAGCCTGAGCCAGAGGGAGGCCCTGTCTCTAAAAATAGCTGAGTGTTGTGGCCGGTGCCTGTAGTCCCAACTACTCTGGAGGATAAGGGAAAAGAATCGCTTAAGCCCAAGAGTTTGAGGTTGCTGTGAGCTGGGATGCCACAACACTCTACTAAGGATGACGAAGTGAGACTCTGTCTCAAAAGAAAAAAAAAATATAAGGGTTGATAAGATTGTGAAAGTTGGAATGTTTAAATAGGGGCTGTTTAAACAGGCTTTATGTAAAGAAGCTGTGTCTCCTTTACTAAATGTTTTATAGAACTGGATGTTATGTTACATCGGGAACACTTCCCCTACCCAGGATTGTAAAGCCAAAACCTGTTGATAAAGTCCTAATGGAGGCTGCAGTTAGGAAAGTAAGGGTTGATGGGATTAAGGTAAATGTTTATAGGAGAGCCGGTGAATTTGAACATGTTTTAGGTGAAGTGGTTGGCTGTGTCTCTCTTACCCAGCTGCATTGTGGGGCTGGACACTGTATCTGACCTGGAAATGTTCCCTATAGCTAGTATTGTAAAAGAGAGGAAATCTAAATTTGCCCTTGTAGTGGTATTATTTGGACATGCTGAATGGGGCTAAATAAATGGGAACCAGCAAGACTGTCTAAGCTCACATAGTGTAGAATAGAAGCTGGATGCTGGTGGGACAAGTTCTCCATCCTATAGACCTTTGTGGAGCATTTTGGCAAAAGCCTGGGAGAGCCTCCCAGCAAGGACTACTAGGACTTTGGACCAGAGAATTACTACTTGGACATTTATTGCCTTTCTGTGGGACATTAACTGAAGCTACTTTTATGACTGAAGAACATAAAATGATCTTGACACCTGAAATACCCATGGTGTCTTGGGTGATGGCAAAGAAATATTCTAATGGGATGGCAGTGCCCAGAAGAGTTCTACAATAAAATGGAAATGGTTTATACAAAATCATCTGCCTGGGGAGTACTAGAAGGAGATTTACAACCAGGGAGCCTCTGTTTCCCTTAGGACTGACTCTGGAACTATGGGAGGAGCTCCTGTATTATACTGTCACTTGCATGGTAGTCTATATGCAGCTCTGAACATCACAATATTTTGTAAACTATTTACAGATATTTTTTGTTTAAAATTACATATTTTGGGGCGGTGCCTGTGGCTCATTGAGTAGGGCTCCGGCCTCATATACTGAAGGTGGCGGGTTCAAACTTGGCCTTGGCCGAACTGCAAAAACAGAAAAATAGCCAGGCGTTGTGGCGGGCGCCGGTAGTCCCAGCTACTCGGGAGGCTGAGGCAAGAGAGTCGCCTAAGCCCAGGAGTTGGAGGTTGCTGTGAGCTGTGTGGCGCCACGGCACTCTACTGAGGGTAATAAAGTGAGACTCTGTCTCAAAAAAAAAAAAATAAAATTACATATTTTGGCCAGGTGCGGTGGCTCATACCTGTAATCCTAGCACTATGGGAAGCCAAGGTGGGTGGATGGCTTGAACTTACAAGTTTGAGACTAGCCTGAGCAAAAGCGAGATGTCATCTCTACTAAAAATAGAAAAACTGAGGCAAGAGAATCACTTGAGCCCAAGAGTTTGAGGTTGCTGTAAGCTATGACGCCACAGCAACCTACCCAGGGTGACAGCTTGAGACTCTGTCTCAAATAAATAAATGAATAAATAAAATTACATATTTTGTTTTAAATTATATGTTTAAAAATATAAGTTTACAAAATAGTCTTAACAGGTTGGCCACCTCTTTATAAAATTTTGTAATGAATATTTTGTAAATAAAGGTATATTTAGGAATATAGATAGAAATTCACCGGTTTTGTTCTCTCTTTGAAGACAGCAGCAATATTTCAGTCTGTGGACTTGTGTTATGTAAAGAATTTCTGGTATACAAAGGGACTACATCATTGGCTTTTGACCTTACTGAAAAGGAATGTATAATTGTTTGGATGGTAGAATTAAATCGTTGAGTAGTTTTGTAATCAAGATTGTATGTAACATTTATAAAGAGAAAATTAGCACTTTCGGGGTTACAAGGGAAGAAAAAACCTTGTGGAGATTGTAATTTCCTTAGTTTCTGTTACGACTGTTACAGGGGGTTTTATCATTTAAATGTGGTAGGATATCATAAGTAGAGAGATGGCAATTATTTGAAGCTAAAATGGGTTGTTTATAGGATTGATGGAAACAAGTTCATCTCCGCCATCTCTAAAGCACTTTTCATTGCATATATTAGCCTAGGATACCTACAGTGAATTAACAGTGATGACAGTAGAGACCTAGCTCACCTTGGGCTCCCTCTGACCCTGTCGTGTATGTGTCATCAAGCACATTATTGGCACCTTTTAAAAAAAGCTCTTACAATAGGGATGGTAGAGAAGCTGCCTGAAATAAATTGAATTGCATATGTTCAAAGTTGACTAGTCCATAGTTTTAAAAACAGGAAGAAGAGAAAAAGTAAAGGAAGTGTGTAAATGCTCTCAGTTACTTAATCCAAGTATTAGTGGGAAAAACAATTATCTGTTGCTTAGTATATGTAAAGTTGTAGCCTGTATTTATGAGACCATTACTTAAAGATTATAAATTATGTAAATACATTAATAAATTC
>CAUYRH010024799.1:0-12331 GCA_963574655.1 Perodicticus potto | reverse complement strand
AGAAAAAATTAGCTAGATGTTGTGGCAGGGGCTTGTAGTCCCAGCTACTTGGGAGGCTGAAGTCGGAGGATCACTTGAACCCAGGAGTTTGAGGTTGCTGTGAGCTAGGTTGATGCCGTGGCACTCTAGCCTGGGCAACAGATTGAGAGTGTTTCCAAAACACTTTTCCACTTTTAAGGTCTGTTTTTAAGCAAGTTGATAAAAAATAAAGATATAACGTACATAAGTGTACATAACAGAATAGGCAGGGTAGTGATTACTAAAGTCTAGAAAGCAATAATAATAAAGTGACATTTCTTCACCTCTAAACCTATGACTGTGAAACTGGTACCTCCCACATAGATACTTAATTCCATTCTTTTGGCTTAAGCTTATTTAGTAGGGATTTTCTTCCTTGGCATCCAAGGAGTCTTGAATCAAACACAAGATAAAATTAGTAGGCACTGAGATGAATGCACAGGGGCTACCCCTCCTTCTAGTGCTTCTGGGTAGCTGTGTTATTAGTCCCCCTTGCCAGGGTCCAAAAACAAGCATGCTAGCCTGTCCTGTTTGATCACAACAGGTTGCATTTGCCTCTGCATTTGCCTGCTGATTGGAAAGGTTTTCCAGCTGCCCAGATAATGAGGTCTCAGCAACCATGAATGGCCAATGCAAAGGCAGGGGTACTGCCAACTAGCTCCACCCAAGAGCTTCCTTGGGACTCTGCGGAAATGTCTCACAGGCCCTTGAGCTTCTCATTAACTAAACCTGTCATTCTGCCTAGTATCTGTTCTGCCTTTTGTAAGCTAATAGCCCCTCCATTCCTTTGTTCCTTCCTTCTAGGGATAGATAAATAGACATTATGCATCCATTAATTTTCTCATTCAATTATTCATTCAATAAGCACGTATTGAGCACCTGCTGTACGCTACATTGATGTATATCATACATTCATTCATTCAATAAACATATGTTGAATACATGCTGTGTACCTGGCATTAAAGTTACTGATATAATATTCATTCATTCATTTGTTCAATATGTATATTAAGCACCTGCTGTGTGCCTGGCAGTAGAGATACTGGTATATATTATTCATTCATTCATTTACCCACACAAGATGTATATATTGAACACCGGCTGTTTTTGAGGCAGTGGGCGATAGTAGGGAACATGACAGCCAGAGTCTTTGACTTCATGGAACTTTAATTTGTGTTTTATAAATGACTGTCACTTCATTGCATTGGCTTCTCATAGCAGTGCTGTGAAAGAGGTTGTTATTTTCATTTCTACTTCCCAAATTAGCACAGCAAGGACCAAAGTAGTTGAAGGATTTGTTCAAGATCAGCAAGTGGCAGAGCCAAAACTGGAGCCAAGACTTTCAACCCCAAATGCCTACTTTGAATGAACCACTCCCCTCCTCTAGAGCCTTTGATGGCTCCTAGTTACCTCTGACAGAGAACACAGATGCACAATGCAGGCATAAATAGCACGGGCAGGTGGGGCTCGGGTAAATGTGAGAGAGCTTTTCCTGTCTTGTCAGCCTCTATTCAGCTCTGGCCAAAAGTTACCATAATAAAATGTGGGTCCCAGGCTGCTATATTACCTAATTTTCAAGAAAAACCTGTAATTTTATTTATTTGTATACAAAATGTCATTTTTGAAATGGAGGCAACTGATTTAAAATCCTATAAAATCTCTGGGAGGCCAAGACAGGCGGATTCCTTGAGCTGAGGAGTTTGAGAACAGCCTGAGCAAGAGCCAGACCCCATCTCTACTAAAAAAAATAGAAAAATTAGCTGGGCATTGTGTTGGGCATCTGTATGTAGTCCCAACTCAGGAGGCTGAAGCAAGAGGATTGCTTACGTTGTTGTGAGCTATGATGACACCACAGTACTCTACCCAAGGCTCCAGAGTGAGACTCTTATTTCCAAACAATAAATAAATAAATAAACAGGGTGGCACTTGTGGCTCAAGGAGGAGGGCGGGTGGCAGGTTTGAACCGGCCCCAGTCAAAAACTGCAATAAATAAATAAATAAATAAATCCTATAAAAATGATGAGGGATACATAAAACACAACAGAGAAGCCATATTTGGCCCATGGGTCAGCAGTTTGCAACCTATAGCTCAGAAAGTCTAGGAACTCCTGGGCCAATTATGGCCCCTGGTCTTCTCCATTCATGTTCAACAAAAAGGATGACATTCACAAGTCAAGGAGACCCAGGAATACTCAGAGGCAGAGTCCAAGTGCCTCCGTTTCCCCTTCAAAGACAACATGGCTCTAACATCTTTTGAATAAGATGGTGACCTGACTACACTATATTCTGAAAGTTCTTTTCCTTTGAGTCCCAAACACAAATAGTTATCTTTTTTTTTTTCTGCAGTTTTTGGCCAGGGATGGGTTTGAGCCCGCCACCTCTGGCATATGGGGCTGGCGCCCTACTCCTTTGAGCCACAAGCACCTCCCAATAGTTATCATTTATTGCAGGCTAACCATGCATCAGTGCAAGCACTATTCCAGGTGTATTACACAAATTCTCTTATTTAATCCTCCCAACCAATGCCTTAACTCTCACTATCAATTCTATTTTGCAAATGGAGCAACCAGGTGACCTTGGTTGACAGGTGGGCACTGGGATGTGAACCCAAGTACATTTATCTCCATGACTTCAAGTCCACACACCCATGGTTGCCTTCAACTTTCTGTGACTGCCACAAACTCACAAGGTGTAGAAACTTCTATAGGAATCAAAGTGGCTCACTAAGTCCTAACTCCGTATGTGTTTGCTCTGCAAAATCACGTAGTGGACACCCTCGTGGAAACCTCCCAGCTGGGACGATGCAGATCAAGTCGATTCTCTGTGGTGGCCAAGGCTGCCAGTTGCCTGGCTCGCCCGTGTGCCTTAATGAGTTCTGGGGAAGCTTTACAATTAGAGTCTGATCTATTCTCCCAGAAGGTGGGCCAGAATTCCATGCTAGGGAGGAGACTCTGCCATCTGGGTATGCTTTCTCTCCTCTCCCTCTGGTCATGCCAGTTTCATGTTGGCCATGGAATTTACCAAGCTGGTTGGAAGAAATGGTGGGAGACTCTATGAGCAGCCCTCCAAGCTTCTTTTAATTGGGATGGATGAACACCCAACTGATCAACTGAATCCTAGGAGATCAATCAGTTATGTCTCTTTTGTTGAGGATGTAGACTCTGGAGCCAGACATGCCTGCATTTCAAGGCTGGCATTGCCATTTACAGCCACCACAATAAGCTTGGTAAATGATATGAACAATAATGGACATTCATAAATCTCTTCCTCTGTGCCAATATCTTTATGTGTGAGGGCCATTTATTCCTCATAACAGCCTTATGGGAGAGATTATTGTTATCCCATTTACAATGAGGAAACTGAGAGGCACAGAAAGGTAGCTTGTCCATGGTCACGTAGTCCAGAGGCAGAAGAGCTGGCATTTGAACCCAAGCAGTCTGGCCTCAGAATATGTGCTTTTCACAATGACACTCTATTATTTCTTTTGTTAAAGTGAGACCCTTAGATAAATACTGAAATGAAAGCCGAGCAGTCCCAAGTGATAAAGTGAGATAATGAAGCACTGACTCCACATTATGCAATTTGGCAATATTGTCTGCATAGGTATTCTAGAGTCTTGTTTCTCAGCCTTGGCACCACTGATACCTGGGACCAGGTAATTCTTCGTGGTAGGAGCTATCCCATGCCCTATGGGATTTTTTTTTTTTTTGTAGAGACAGAGTCTCACTTTATCGCCCTGGGTAGAGTGCCATGGCATCACATAGCTCCCAGCAACCTCCAACTCCTGGGCTTAAGCGATTCTCTTGCCTCAGCCTCCCAAGTAGCTGGGACTACAGGTGCCCACTACAACTCCCGGCTATTTTTTTTTTGTTGCAGTTAGGCCGAGGTAGGGTTTGAACCCGCCACCCTCGGTATATGGGGCTGGTGCCCTACTAGCTGAACCACAGGTACCGCCCTGCCCTATGGGATTTTTTTTTTGTTTTTTTTTGAGACAGAACCTCAAGCTGTCACCCTGGGTAGTGTCGTGACATCATGGCTCACAGCAACCTCCAATTCCTGGGCTCAAGCGAGTCTCCTGCCTCTGTCTCCCAAGTAGCTGGGACTACAGGTGCCCGCTACAACGCCCGGCCATTTTTTGGTTGCAGCTGTCGTTGTTTGGTGGGCCGGGCTGGATTCGAACCCGCCAGCTCAGGTGTACGTGGCTGGCGCCATAGTCCATTGAGCCACAGGCGCTGAACCTGCCCTATGGAATTTTGAGCAGAATCCGTGGCCTCTACCCATTGGATAACAGTAGCCCACCCCTCTCCCTGTCACAACCAAAAATATCCCCAAACATTTCAAAGGGGCCCACCTCAAAGATTGAGAACTACTCTTACAGAAGGTGCCAAAACGTGATTACAATTTACAAGATTCAGCAAATGACATTACTGAAACCCTGTCTATGTATATTTTTAAAATCCCAGCTTACAGCTTTCTCCTCTGATGCTCTTTATAAAAACAAAGATGCCCATGTTTACAGGGCTACCTCCTGCAAGGACCATATGAACTACTGCCCTTAGTGGCAGAATGAATATATTCTTCCAAGGGAAGTCAGGATTCTAGGCTAATGACCTTTGAGGACTTTTTGGATGAATAATTTTGGGCAGCACCTGTGGCTCAAAGGAGTAGGGCGCCGGCCCCATATGCTGGAGGTGGCGGCCCTGGCCCGGCCAAAAACTGCAACAACAAAAAAATATTTACTCAGTGTTTAGTATAAGCCAGGTACTGTGGCCACCTCAGTGAACAAAACAGATTTAGCCCCTTTTCTGTTGGAGTTTATTAAACTCCCCCCATACTCTTTAGTCCTGTGTCCATGGCAGACATCACTAATCAAACATAGCACTGTCTCACTGAGCCTTCCAACTCCTGAAATCCATGTTCCTGGCATCCCCTACTAAATGATTAGAACAGACATGGCAGCAAATAGCCATTTGCCCTTTTGTCTGGGGAATTCAATAAATGGTACCTATTTGTATCACCCATTATCTAATCCAAACATTTCTGATATAAATGAGGAAATTGAGGCCCTGGAGGGGGAGTGACTTGCTTAGTCTCTCAGGGGCAGATCCAGGCCCCCGATTAAGGTATTTTTATTCATTTTCCTTCGTATTCCTCACAGCCTTATGATTTAGCAATTGAATGGTAAAGTTCCTCATTATGGGTTTCTGCATTGTATGTGTATGTGTGTGTATTTTGGGGATAAGTAAATAAAAAATGCTTTGAGCCAGAGACAGAGGAATGAGTTGTCCACATCTAAGCCTAGTTTATTCTTTATAGAAGCCACATTAAGATCTCAGAAGAGGTTTCTCCTTTAATTATTTTAAAAGCTTAAAGATTAACATTTAATTCAGCCTCAGAAAGCCAGTTTTATGGATTTTAACTGCTCAGCCCCACAAAAAAATGGCTCTGTTTTATTTTAAGATATTTTCCTTTTCCTTTCTTCTTTCTTTTCTCTCTCCTGCCTTCAAACTCTTCTTTGTTCTTCCAACCAGAAAATCTCTAAAGCTGTAATTCATACCCTCTAGAAAGACGAAGTGGGTGGGAGGGTGCATGGGGCAGCCTCTAGAGCAGCAGTCCCCAACTTTTTAGGCACCGAGGACCAGTTTTATGTAAGACTAATTTTTCCACTGCGCGAGAAGGAGGTTGGGCATGAGATTCTCAAAAGGAGCGCACAACTTAAATCCCTTGCACAGGCAGTTTACAGTAAGGTTAGCACTCCTCTGAGAATTTAATGCCACAGCTGATGTGACAGGAGACAGAGCTCAGGGGATGATGTGAGGGATTGAGGAGTGGCTGTAAATACAGATGAAGCTCTACTTGCCTGTGGCCTGGTTCCTAATACGTCCCAGACCAGTACCGGCCTGTGGCCCTGGGTTTGGGTTCTGCAGATCTAGAGAGCTGCTGGTTGAAAACCAGAGCAATCCCTGCTCAGGCTAATGGGGGAAAAACACTTTTACTCTCCTTGGGGAGGCCTAGTGAGGCTTTTCCAACTGTCCTCTCCATCCGTGCCACCCAGCAAGACCCTCTGAACTCTGATGGCTGCACTTAATTTCTCAACCTACTATCTCTGGCCCTGCCATGGCCACTTCTTGCCAGTTTATTGATCACCATCTCCCAGGTGCCTGTTGGCACAGTGTTTCCTGCTTAGTAGCAGTAAGAGAGGAAGCAATTAGTGCCTACTTCCTGCACAGAACTGTTCAAACATTCATTCATTTGCAGAGCCAATATACAGGGTATAAAATAGTATAGTTACTATTTTAAATGGTACATGAACTTTATGGCCATCCTGTGTGTATGTATATAAATATATAGAGCTATATACACAAATTCAAGCTGCTAGCATTATGGTTAAAATAAAGATCTAAGCAGGGCACGGTGGCTCATGCCTGTAATCCCAGCACTTGGGAGGTTGAGGACAGCAAATCTTCTGAGCTCATGAGTTGGAGACCAGCCTGTGCTAGAGCAAGACCTGCCTCTAAAAAAAGAAAAAGTGGGGCATTGTGGCGGGCACCTGTAGTCCCAGCACTCTGGTAGACTGAGATCTCTTGACCCTAAGAGTTTGAGGTTGCTGTGAGCTGTGACGCCATGGCACTCTACTGGGGGCAACAAAGTGAGACTCTGTCTCAAAAAATAAAAATAAAGGGTGGCACCTGTGGCTCAAGGAGTAGGGCACCGGCCCCATATATCGGAGGTGGTGGGTTCAAACCCAGCCCCGGCCAAAAACTGCCAAAAAAATAAAATTAATTAATTAAAAAATAAATTAAACAGGCTCAGCGCCAGTGGCTCAAATGGGTAAGGCACCAGCCATGTAAACCTGAGCTAGCGGGTTCGAATCCAGCCTGGGCCTGCCAAAACAACAATGATGGCTGCAACCAAAAAATAGCCAGGCATTGTGGTGGGTGCCTCTAGTCCCAGCTACTTGAGAGGCAGAGGCAGAAGAATCTCTTGAGCCCAGGAGTTGGAGGTTGCTGTGAGCCCTAATGTCACGGCACTACCCAGGGTGATAGCTTGAGGCTCTGTCTCAAAAAAAAATTAATTAATTAATTAATTAAAAAAATAAAATAAAGATCTAGACTTAGTGGCTGGGTGAAGTGGCTCATGCCTATAATCTTAGCACTCTGGGAGGCCAATGTGGGTGGGTTGCTTGAGCTCAGGAGTTCAAGACCAGACTGAGCAAGAGCAAGACCCCATCTCTACTAAAAATAGAAAAATTGAGGCAAGACAATCATTTGAGCCCAAGAGCTTCAGGTTGCTGTGAGCTATGATGTGACAGCACTCTACTCAGGGTGCCAGAGTGAGACTCTGTCTCAAAAAATATAAAAACATAAATAATAAACAATTAAATAAATAAATAGAAAAATTAGCCAGGCATTGTAGCCACCTATAGTCCCAGTTCCGTATGAGGTTTAAGCAGGAGGATCACTGGAGCCCAGGAGTTCTAGATTGCTGTGAGCTAGGATAACACCACGGCACTCTAACCTGGGTGATAGAGTGAAACTCTGTCTCAAAAAAAAAAAAAAAATACATATGTGTGTGTGTGTGTATGACTTAGAAAGCACATATAAACTTTGTGGCCATGGGCAAGTTGGTTGCCCATTCTCTGTGCCTCGGTTTCCTCTGCTGTAAAGTCAGGGTGGTAACAGTACCTACTTCAGTGGTTATTAAGTGAATTGGATGAGCTAAAGCATGTATCATGCTTGGTAGGGCCTGTGATGATATTTAGCCTGTGACATGCTAGTTGTAGTGGAGATTGCCCTTCTTTCCTAACAGGAGTCTAAGTTTTTTTAGGTAACCCATTCCCAACTCTGGGGGTAGATTTTTATTAGCCTAAGCCAGCGGTTCTCAACCTGTGGGTCGCAACCCACAGGAACTGTATTAAAGGGCCATAGCATTAGGAAAGTTGAGAACCACTGGCCTAAGCCAATAGTTTTGATAGTGTGGTCCCTAGACTAACAGCACTAGCATTGCCTGGGAACTTGTTAGAAATTCTATAACTGAAGCTCCAGCTCACATGTGTCCTGTGCCTCACATGTGCCTGGCATTGTACAAAAAGATTTATACTCATCACCTCAATTAACAGGTTCTGTTATTTTCTTCCGGATATATATGAAGAAACTGATGTTCAGAGAGATCAATTTATTTGCTCAATATCACACAGCCATGAGAGGCAAAGTTGCAACTAAATCCAGGTCTACCTGCCTTCAAGGCTCAGACCTGTAAGTTCCCTTCTTCTTTCTAGTCTGAAAACTTCATTTCATGTCATGTCTGGGCTCCCTCAAAAGCAGACTCTTAAGATAAGGATCCTGGTCCAAACACAGTAGAAACCCCCCATACACTGACCACCTTCTTAGGCTGACCTAATTTTCATAGACTGGACATGCACCACATGTACATATCAGTACAGCAGGCCTAGTTCCTTATGTTGACCACCTCTGTGTGTTGATCAATTTGTTACAGCTCTTTGGGTGGTCAACTTACAGAGGCTCCACTGTAGTTTATTTAGGCAGTGATCACAGTAGAGGAGGGGCGTAATGAAACTGGGCAGGGCGCGAAGATAATTTAGGTACTTTCATGAACAGTTTCTTTTTTTATTTTTTTGAGACAGAGCCTCAAGCTGTCACCCTGGATAGAGTCCTGTGGCATCACAGCTCACAGCAACCTCAATTCCTGGGCTCAAGTGAGTCTCCTGCCTCCGCCTCCCAAGTAGCTGGGACTACAGGTGCCCACCACAACGCCCGGCCATTTTTTGGTTGCAGCCATCATTGTTGTTTGGCGGCCCGGGCCGGATTCGAACCCGCCAGCTCATGTGTATGTGGCTGGCGCCTTAGCCCGTTGAGCCACAGGCGCCGAGCCCATGAATAGTTTCTATAGTGGGCACCAGAGCTCAGTCCTGGTGGGTTTGAGAAATGCCCCACTTTAAGGCAAAAGAGCTGATGTCTGTATCTACCATCTTTTGACTACCCCAGTCAGGGGCAGTAAAGAAATGGTTAATGCCCTGGGGATTTGAGTAGGTACCACTAGCATCATCCAGATTCTGAAATGTACATGCTTGGGCCCTACTAGGAATGTGTGATTTGAAGAGTCCAGAGCAGCATCAGAACAATGTTGGGCACTGTGGCTCCCACCTGTAATCTTAGCACTCTGGGAGACTAAGGCAGGTGGATTGCTTGAGGTCAGGAGTTGGAGATCAGCCTGAATAAGAGAGAGACCTCGTCTCTAAAAAGAGTCAGGCACTGGGGCAGGTGCCTGTAGTCCCAGCTACTTGGGAGGCAAGAGATCAACCCAAAAGTTGGAGGTTGCTGTGAACTATGACGCCATGGCACTCTACCCAAGGCAACAAAGTGAGACTCTGTCACAAACAAACAAAAAACAACATCTTTTGTCTACACTTGAACATAGCTCTTCATCAGGCCTCCCAATTGCCAGGTCTACTACTTGTCAACACCATCACAGAGAGAAGCTAGAGGACATGCACTCGGAAGAGGTTGTCTTACTGTTTTCCTGCCATACTGGTCTGAGATGTTTCCCCAGAGCGTAGAGCTGGACATCATTCCTACAAAGACCACCTGCGGGTGGAAAGACAAGTTTCTGTTAGACACAGGCATGAAGCATCGAAGAGAAAGGAAACAACAAACAGAACCCATGAGGTTGCACCCTAAGTAATAATACTGAGCCACATTTGCTGAGAGCCTTCTACCAGTTTCTCACCATACAAAGAAATGTCTTGCCCTACTGCTCAGAAAACATTAAAGGTTGCAAGGTAGAGTTTGGAAGGTCTGAAAACCAGGCAGACAGGAGGCTGGGATGGGAGCTGTAACCCACTCATGGAGCGCTCACTGTGTGCCAGGCACAGTCCTTGTTACACTGTTAATCCTCAGAGTAACAGCTGATGGGGTCCGAATGATCGTACCACTGGACAGATGGGGCACTGAGGCTCAGGAAGCTTAAGAAGCCTCCCCAGGCCAGGCGTGGTGGCTCACACCTGTAATCCTAGCACTCTGGGAGGCTAAGACAAGCAGATTGCTTAAGCTCAGGAGTTTGAGACCAGCCGGAGCAAGAGTGAGACCCTGTCTCTACTAAAAATAAAAAAATTAGCTGGGCATAGTGGCATTTGCCTGCAGTCCCAGCTATTCAGGAAGCTGAAGCTTAACAATCACTTGAACCCAACTCCCTTGAGGAGTCTGAGGTTGCTGTGAGCTCTGATGACACCATGGCACTCTACCCAGGGTGACAGAGTGAGACTTTGTCTCCAAAAAAAAAAAAAAAGAAAGAAAGAAAGAAAAAAGAAAAAATGGAAGCTCCCTCAGTATCCCTGAGGGGAGATGGGAGAGCCAAGACTTAAACCCAGACAGGCTACCTGGAGCCTCATCCTGGTGCTCTTCCCTCACCGAGTGCCAGGCGCCATGCTAAATGCTTCCTGCACTGTCTTACCTATGAAGTGGGTGCTCTCATTAGACCATCTCACAGATAAGGCAACTGAGACCCAGAGAGACAAAGGCATAGCCTCAGTTCTGGCCGATACCCAAAGCAAAGCATTCCTCCTGGCACGTCCCAGGACAATGGCTACTTATGGGACATATGCAGAGCCATTCCAAGGAAGAAGTAGACATGAATTATTTTAAAGAAATTAATTTCCAAGTCCTCCTACAAATTCTTTCCTGGGAACAAGTTGGGGTCTTCCCTGTTCTCTGCTACCTCTCACTATGCCAAGCTTGACAGTGTTCCTCAAATCGCATTGATTGGTGATGCAAACTCTCCAGGGTGCCTTAAAAGGGACAGCAATGACAAAAAATCCTTTTCCAAGTCACTGAGTTTCCATATTATTATTATTTTTTTTTTTTAGTGTTCTTTTCTTTCTTTCTTTTTTAAAGACAGAATCTCAAGCCATCACTCCGGATACAGTGCCATGGTGTCACAGGTCACAGCAACCTCAAACTCTTGGGCTCAAGCTATCCTCTTGCTTCAGTTTTTCTATTTTTGGTAGAGATGGCGGTGTGGGGTTGGTCTAGATTTTGCTCAGGCTGGTCTCAAACTCATGAGCTCAAGGAATCCACCTGCCTCAGCCTCCCAGAGTGCTAGGATTACAGGCGTGAGCCACTGCGCTCAGAACGGAGGAAGAGCCTAATCAAGCTCTCAGCAGATTAGATCACTAAAAGTAATTTTCTATAAGCAATAGCTGAGGGCTTTGGCATATAACTTGGAAATTGTTTCATGAAATCAAGTGGTGGTTGGGCCCAGTGACTCAGGCCTATAATCCTAATACTCTAGAAGACTGAAGTTGAAGGATTATTGGAAGCTAAGAGTTCAAGACCAGCCTGAGCAAGAGGGAGACCCCTTTATCACGAAAATTAGAAAAATTAGTAGGAATGGTGGGGCACGCCTATAGTTCCAGTTACTCAGAAGGCTGAGGCAGGAGGATCACTTGAGCCCAGGAGGTCACAGTTGGAGCTAGCTATGATGAGGCCACTGCACTCTAGCCTGACAAATAGAGTGAGGGCCTTCCTCAAACAAACAAATAAAGTGGCATTTATATATAATAAAACTCCTTCAGTTCCACAAAACTTTTTTGATGTAAACAAAGCTGTTCATTCAGTAAAAATGAGAAGCAGGATTTTAGTAATAAGTAATCATCCAGGAATATGCAAAATATTTGGGAAACATTCCATGCCATTTATCAAAGGATACATTCCCAATAACAATTTAGCTATGTTAATAATTACTTATCAAAATCAATTATATCTTATTTTGGTCTATTGTGTACTGTTACTAATGATAGCAATGATATTAATAATTATATTATGATATAAAATTATAATTACAATAGTAACTCGGTGCAGGAAACAAATTTAAAATTTATATACTCTCTCACAGAGAATTATGATCGTGATAAAAGTGTTACTTTCAAGTATAAGATAACATTATATTAAGGTGAAATTATACAGAGAAATGGAATGTAAATACAATTACCAAGACAATGCAAAACTTCCAAACTATGTGAAGAGCTTATTCATATTATTTTTAAACAATGGTAGGTTTCAGATAAGTATTTCAATTTTATTAGACACATTTTAAAAAGTGATATGATAATTTTAAGTTTTTTTTTTTTGAGACAGAGCCTCAAGCTGTCCCTCCGGATAGAGTGCTGTGGCATCACAGCTCACAGCAACCTCCAATTCCTGGGCTCAAGCGAGTCTCCTGCCTCTGCCTCCCAAGTAGCTGGAACTACAGGCGCCCGCCACAACGCCTGGCCATTTTTTGGTTGCAGCTGTCATTG
>CAUYRH010024794.1:0-13878 GCA_963574655.1 Perodicticus potto | reverse complement strand
AAAAAAAAAAAAAAAAAAAAATATATATATATATATATATATATATACACACACATATATATAAATTGGAGGAAAGATTCCCTATTTAACAAATGGTGCTGGATGAACTGGATGGCGACTTATAGAAACTGGACCCACACTTTTCACAATGAACAAAAATTAACTCTCACTGGACAAAAGATTTAAACTTAAGACATGAAACTATAAAGCTTCTTGGAGACAGTGCAGGGGAAACACTTGAAGAAATTGGCCTGGGAGAATACTTTATGAGGAGGACCCCTGGGCAATTGAAGCAACACAAATTCATTACTGGGATCTGATCAAACTAAATAGCTTCTGCACAGCCAAGAACACAGTAAGTAAAGCAAGCAGACAACCTTCAGAATGGGAGAGGATATTTGTAGGTTATGTTTCTTTCTTTCTTCTTTTTTTTTGTAGGTTATGTTTCTGACAAAGGTTTGATAACCACAATCCAAGAGAACTCAAACTTATTAATAAGAAAAGAACAAGTAATCCCCTTTCATTGTGGGCAAGGGACATGAACAGAAGTTTCTCTGAAGAAGACAGGTGCACGGTCTACAGACACATGAAAAAATGCTCATCATCCTTAATCATCAGAGAAATGCAAGTCAAAACCACTTTGAGATATCATCTCACTCAAGTAAGAGTAGCCCACATAACAAAATCCCAAAACTATAGATGTTGGTGTGGACATGGAGAAAAGGGAACACTTCTGCACTGCTGGTGGAAATGCAAGCTAATACGTTCCTTTTGGAAAGAAGTTTGGTGAATACTCAGGGATCTAAAAGTAGACCTGCCCTTCAATCCTGCAATTCCTCTACTAGGTATATATCCAAAAGACCATAAATCACTTTATAAAAAACATCTTTGCACCATACTATTCATTGCAGCTCAATTCATAATAGCAAAGTCATGGAAGAAGCCCAAGTGCCCATCAACCCATGAATGGATTAACAAATTATGGTATATGTACACCATGGAATATTATGCAGCCTTAAAAAAGATGGAGACTTTACCTCTTTTATGTTTACATGGATGGAGCTGGAATATATCCTACTTAGTAAAGTATCTCAAGAATGGAAGAAAAAGTATTCAATGTACTCAGTACTATTATGAAATCAATTTACAATTACTCACATTTTCATATGAAGATAGATCACAACCATGGCCCAGGAGGCAGGGGAGAGGAGGGGAAGGTTGGGAAGGGTGGGGGGAGGTTATATGGAGGGAGGGTGAATGGTGGGACCACACCTATAGTGCAGAATGCAAGGGTACATGTTGGCTCTATTAAGTATAGAGTATAAATGTCTTAACACAATAATTAAGTAAATGAGGTGAGTGATATATTAACTAGTGTGATGTAAGTATTCCAAAGTGTATACGAAATCACCACATTGTACCCCATAAATGCATTAATGTATACATGAGCTATGAGTTTATGATTTAATAAAAAAAAAAAAGAGTATTAGAACCTAAGATTTCATGAGAAAATACATGTTAAACTGCCAGAGGGGAGGTGTGGAGCAGTGACAGGTGTCTGAAAGAGAAGAGGTCAATGGCAGTGAGAATGAGGTTGTGGGGACACACTGTACTTGTCTCTCTACTTCTGTATGTGTCCAAATCTCTACAACAAAAAGTAAACAACAGCTACAACAAACAAACCATGGGGATGTTTTCATAAGAAGAGGATGGTCAATATGTTGGTCTCTCTCTTCCTTCAAATACATATAGAATCAGCATGGTCCACATCCCCTATTTCTATCTCTTGACATCATGCTCAGTTCTTGCTCATTTATTTCCTCTGGCTTCTCCCTCCATCACTCCATCAACATAAGTCTTGCTGTGGTACAAGTGACATCCTGGTTCTTCTAGTCCTCAGCTTCCATGACCCCTCAATCACCCCAGACACAGTCCCAGCTATTATTTATTTATTTATTTTTGAGTCAGAGTCTCATTATGTTTCCCTTGGTAGAGTGCCATGGCATTACAGCTCACAGCAACCTCCAACACATGGGCTTAAGTGATTCTCTTGCCTCAGTCTCCCAATTAGCTACGAATACAGGTACCTGCCACAACACCCGACTATTTTTTTGTTATTGTTGTCATTATTGTTTAGCAGGCCCCAGCCGGGTTTGAACCTACCAGCCCCAGTGTATGTGGCTGGTGCCTTAACCACTGAGCTACAGGCGCTGAGCCTGTTCATTTCATTTAATTGCCAAATTCATTAGCATAAAGTTGTTCATAATATTTTCTTATTATCCTTTTAACGTTTGCAGACTCTGTGTTGATATCACTGCTTCCATTCCTTAAATTCATAATTTGCTCTCTTTCTACTCTTGATCCATCGAGCTAGCTAGGAGTTTGCCAATTTTTTTGATGCTTTCCACAAATCGACTTTTGGCTTTGTTAATTTTCTTGGTTAGTTTATTTTCTATGTCAAATATTTGCCCTTATCATTATTTTTCCTTTCTTCTACTTACTTTGGGTTTGCTTTGCTCTTTTTTTCTAGCTTTTTGAAGTGGAATTTTAGATCATTGATTTTTATTTTTTCTTCTTTCTTAGTAAAGCTAAATATTTTCCTTTAAGCACTCTTTTAGCTAGATATGCCATATTTTTATAGATTATATTTTATTATTCAGTTCAAAATAATTTTTGATGTTGAATTTTCCTTGTGAATTTCTCTTTTACCCACAGATTATTTGGAAGTGTGTGTTTAATTTCCAAACATTTGGGTTCTGCTAGGTGTCTTATTGTACCTGATTTCTAATTGAATTCCATTGTGGTCAGAGAAGGTAGGACATTCTGTGAGATGTCAATAGTTTGAAATGTATTAATACTTGTTTTATGGCTCACCAGATGATCTATCTTACACACATAGCGTAGTTCATTAGGAGTGTTCTACAAATGTCAATTAGGTCAAGTGGTTGATAATGTTGTCCAGATCTTCTGTGTCTTTACTGGTTTTTCTTTTTTAGCCATAGCACGAGTTAGCCTTCCCTAACTAGTACAATCCTCAAATTTATACCTCTGGCCTTGAGACTCTGAGCTCCAGGTTCGTATCTGGCTGCGCACTATACACCTTTACTTAGATACCTCAAAGATACCTCAACTTAATTAAATGCTCAAATTAAGTATTTTAGAGAATGAACTCATGAGCTCTCCCAGAAAACGGTGCTTTTCCGAGGTGCTTCATCTCAGTGGATGGCACCACAACCATCCATCCAGTTTCCCAAACCAGAACCCTGGAAGTCATCCCTCACACCATTTTCTGTCTTACTGTCCCCATATCCAATCTACCTCAACTTCCGTGTATCCACTAACTCCATCGCTGCGGCCACTACCTTTGTTTACCCCACTGTCATTCCTTGCCTAGACAATGGCAGGGTTGTCTCTTTTCAGAGAACTTGCCTGGGTTGCAATTATGGGATTTCTGTAGAATAGGTATCCCAGAACCTCCACACACCTTCCCTTACCATGCTCTCCCCTTCCCCAGAAACCTGCCCTTTATTCCTTTTTCCTGTGAGATTTTTAAGCTGGGACATAGACAACAGTTTAAGGACAGTGACTTCTTCCTGGAACTTACTGGATAGGAGATAGACATACAGCATTGTTAGGAAGAGGATCTGAATTCAAATCCCACTCCCTTTACTTCCTAGCTGCAGGAGTCAGGAAAAGGCACTCAGCCTCTCTGAGCCTCCTTTTCTCATCAGTAAAGTGGAAATAGCAAAATAGCAACAAGAAATAGGCTGTAATGAAAGTTAAGCAGACTGTCTCTAGCAGGGGCTGTAAGTTCAAGGCACATTAGCCTATTAAATACTCTGAGAAACCCTGCAGTAAAGAAACCCAGCTTTCCCCAACTTATGTGGCCGCAGGTTTGTGAAGCACAAGTGTACACAGAATCCTAGTGTTCTGTGGAAAGCAATCTGGGAAAACTGCTCTAGAGAATTGAGCTTTTATCTTTAGATCACTGTGAACCTTCAAAACTACCACAAATGAGATCCAGATGGCTTTGGCCCCCTGCAAAATTGTTCTGAGTTGAGTTTGGGGCTCTGGATTTCACAGAGGGGTGCTGGAACTCTCTAATGCATTCATGGCTGTGTGCTCTATGGGGATGTCGTGGACAGCGCTGAATTATGCTAAAGGACCCTTTCTCCAGTAAAAAAAGAAACAAAAACTGGTCACGGTCAGAGAGGCACGGGATGTCTTAAGTACATCCAGGGTTAGAGACCAGTTCATTGCATCTCTTCATTTGATAGATGAGAAAACAGGTTCCAGTAGAAAATTGAATGTCTTGCCCAAGATAATAGAAATGAGGGGCAGAGCTCCTGGGAGTTCCCTTGGTTCTGGGCTCCTTCTCCTGACATGTCTGCGTGGAGGGAGGTGAGGGGCAGGATTAGGGCTAAAGGTCATTGGCCAATAGGCCTCAGTCCAGTGGCGGGCAGCTGGGTCCAGGCACAGACTGTGGTCTGCTTCCTGTCCTTGCTGGTGATTCCAGGCCTGCGGAGGCAAGGAAGGAACTTGCACTAGATGGAGGGGGACCAGAAGGAATTTGGAATGAGCCCAAGGGGCCCCGCTCTTAGAAAATGAGGGAGAAATATCTTCTGCTCTGAGAGAACATGATTTACAAGAAAAGAGCAGAAACAGGGTCCTTCCTGGGTAGACTGGTGGGCTCTGGCTCACATTTCTTGGCTGTGAGAGATCATACCAATCCTTGTTTCTAAGACAACCAGGGAACCAAATGGGAACAACAATATTAAGGGTGATAAGAGGTGGCTGTTGCAGACCCGGCCAATCCAGACAAGTTGAGCTCAAAGATCAGAAGTTTTGAGGCCAATTCTAAAATTAGAGTTTAATTTTTGAGGAAGCCAAAATGAGCTCTCCTTGCATGAAGTGTGTCAGAACAATAGAAGCTACAAATCCCAAAGAGTAGCTAGTACAAAGGGGACATGGAGCCTCCTTTCAGCCAGAGATGCTAATAATGAGATCAATCAGGCTCTTAAAAAAGCACAACAAAACAAAACCTAGTGTGTTTTCTCACTAAAAGCTTTGAAAGAACTGAATATCACATCCCCTCTTCTCTCTTCTCTGCTCCCTTTACAATTTTCTTTTTACTTAGAGAGACTTTTAAAGCAACTCAGGGTGTATGTGGGAAAGGCAAAATGTAAGCCTCCACCTCCCCAGCTCCACACTCAACCTCAGTTGAACCCTGCATGCACTAGGCCATTCCCTTGAGAGTGAGCTCTTCAGAGCTGGAAAAATGCAGGATGCTTACCACCCACCAGAGCAGACACTCTTTGCTAGCTCAAGCCAAGCAGTCCCCTTGTTGGACAACTCATGAAATTGGTACCCACCCCATGTTGATGCCAGCGTGCCCCAGAGAAAAATCAAGGCCCTAAGTCTTATGGATCCCCTACCATGAGCACTCCCATTGTGCTTGAAAGGACTATGGGCCCAGAGACCCCATGCCCACCTGGCTTCCCCTTCTACTTGTTCTTTTCCCCCTTGAGATCTCAACACCTGCCTTTGCCATGTGCTCAGCAGAGAGATCTTGGACAGTTAACCTTTCAGAGGCCTGGTTTCCCCATCTATAAAATACCAAGTGTATCAAATCCACCCATGTGATGTTTCCTGCATTTGTATGTACCCCCTGCTCCCACACATGCTATCTAGGTCAGGTCTTTGTTACTCCTGCAGAGGTCTCTTTTATTGGACTGCCTCTATTCACCCAGAATACAGGGCTGGATTCATTGTCCTAACGCAGAGTCCTGATTGAGTCACTCTCCTGCTCAAAACCTTTCCATGGCTCCCCCTGCCTGCAGAAGCAAGTCCAAATAATTTAGCCTGATCTTCAAAGTCATCCATCATCTGGCCCCAGCCTATCTTTTTTGCTTCATTCTTGTCCACCTACTTCTTCCAGCTGTTAAATTAAGTTTTGCCTAAAGCTGCCTCCTTGCATATTTTAAGTTTAGCTCACAAGATTCTCCACGTAGAGTGAACTGTAACCTAACTGGATAGTGTAAACAACTGTACCCTACTCTTGCACCAATTAGTGTTTCAGCCAATCACAGGCAGCCAACTTTCAAAAGCAGATGCCAAGCTATAATCGACCCAATTGTTTCTGCACCTCACTTCCCTTTTCAGTATGTCACGTTCCCTTTTCTGTACTTTTTCTGAACATGTGGCATCCCTGGAGTCATTCTGCTTCTGATGGCTGCCCAATCTGCAAACTGTTCTTTGCTTAATCAAACTCTGTTACATTTAATTTGTCTAAAGTTTTTATTTCGGCTCGGCGGGCTAAGGCGCCAGCCACGTACACCTGAGCTGGCGGGTTCGAATCCAGCTCAGGCCCACCAAACAACGACACCTGCAACCAAAAAATGGCCGGGCGTTGTGGCAGGCGCCTATAGTCCCAGCTACTTGGGAGGCGGAGGCAAGAGACTCGCTTGAGCCCAGGAATTGGAGGTTGCTGTGAGCTGTGATGCCACAGCACTCTATCCAGGGTGAAAGCTTGAGGCTCTGTCTCAAAAAATAAAAATAAAAATAAAGTTTTTATTTTGATGCAGAAAATGGAACAATTACACTCCAGGTTTTCATGTCAGTGGGCCCTCACTTCTGTGCGTCGTGTAATCTGAAATGTCTTCCACCATTTTGCACGTCTGACTTATCCTACTGATTCCCACAGCCTAATTATTAGCTGTATGACCTTGAGCAAATTATTAATATTTAAACTCCTGTCTGCGGAAGATTGTTTCCAAAGATGCCATAGCAATTCTTTCCATCCGGCATGCCCTTTGCAACGTGCCTTTGCCACTTCTCCAAGTCAGTTTCCCTTCCTTCTGAACCCGTGCTGGCTCTGTGACACTCGTGGGTCCATTGGATATGGGAGACGTGATGTGATGTCACTTGCAGCTTCTGTGTTTGCTCTCTGGGAGGCTGGCACTACATAAAGAAGCTCTGGCTATCGTCTTGAGAGAAAGGTCACCGAAAGGACAGCTGAAGCACCCCAGCTGATTGCTTACCCCAAGACCCCAGTCAAGTGAGAAAGACCTGCCAATCCTCCAGGCTCACCAAGTACCCCAGCTAACAGCAGAGCAGAGGTGAGCTGCCACTGAGCTCTGCCTGAATTCCTGACACCCTCCCCCACAAATTGTGGAAAAAAAAAAAGATTGTTTTAAGCCACTCAGTTTTGGTGTAGCTTGTCATGTAGCAACAGCTAAGAGAAATAGTCTCTTCCCCTAAGAAATGGGCTTAACAATGTGCCCCCAGAAGGGCTGGGAGCATTAAACAAGTCCATCTATGTAAATCACTCGTAAGCATTCAATAAATATTAGGTCCGGGTGGTGCCTGTGACTCAAAGGAGTAGGGCATTGGCCCCATATGCTGGAGGTGGTGGGTTCAAACCCAGCCCCAGCCAAAAAATGCAAATAAATAAATAAATAAAAATAAATATTAGCTCCTCATGAAACTGAAATTGCCTTGTTTAAATTTTTCTTGTTTCTTTTTTCGAGACGGCGTCATAGCTTACAACCACTCTAACTCTTGGGCTCAAGTGATCCTCTTGCCTCAGCCTCCTGAGTAGCTGGGAATATAGACACCCACCACCACACCTGGCTATTTTTAGGCTGGTCTCAAACTCCTGAGCTCAAGCACTCCACCTGCCTTGGCTTCCCAGAATGCTAGGATTACAGGTGTGAGCCACTGCACCCGGCCTCTTGTTTCTTGCCTATCTCCAAACTTCTCTCCTCAATAGTGCCTGGCATATAGTAAGTAGGTGCTCAGTAAACATGTCCAAACATCAAGCCCCCTTCATTACGTCTTCTCCCATGGTCTCCTATCAGCTTGCTGCTGTCTCCCCCATCCCTGTCCTCCACCTTATCAATATCCTTCCCACTTCAGACTGCAGCTCTGGCTGGTCCGCCTCTTTGGTAGACCAAGAGCTCCTTGGAGGCAGTGACCTTGCCCACAATTCCTAGGCAATAATGAATGAATCAACTGATTAATTAATAACGAAATTGGAAAAATGCCCTGCCATCCTTATCAGGCTCGTTATAATTCAAAAGAGGAGATGAGTGAAAAAGGGCTCAGGCTCCTGTGTGCTCCTCTAGAGTTGTGATCCCCAACCTCAGGGGCACAGACTGGTACCAGTTTGGCCTCTTAGGGATTGGGCTGCGCAGTAAGAGTTGAGTAGGGGAAGCTTCATCTGCCACTCCCCATCATTTGTTTCATCTCTCCCCCCCATCCTCTTCTATGGAAAAACTGTCTTCCATGAAACTAGTCCCTGGTGCTGAAAAGGTTGGGGACTGCTGCTCTAGAGCATATCTAACTGTAGATCTGATGCTTCTGTGTCTTCCTGGTCCCATCTGTGTCACTTTTATACTTTAGGGCAGGAGCAAATTCAACACAGGACTCCTGAAGATAGTCTCCCTATTTCCTGGCCTAAGAGCTAGTTGACCTTTAGGGTTAGATAGAAACAACTTCACCAGTCCTGAAGCCAAAGATATGCAAGAGCAAATCAGGGGTGTCACACACAACTTAAACCTAGGTGTCCTAGCCTAGGTGGCACCTTCTTTGAATTATGGGGTCATCGACACAGCAGAGTGGTTGTTACATAATCTCAGGAGAGTCCAGGAGGCACCCCTCGAAACTGGATATGATATCACAGTTTCCATGTGACTGAGACTCTTTTAAGGAGATTAAAAATTAAGTATAGAAACTTCAAGGGAATCCAAACCATAGTATTAAAATTTATATGTAAAAGAACTTATGCACACTTATGTATTTATAATGCTTAATAGAATTTAGCCTATTTAAAGCAAAAATCTTAAAATTCCAATTGAAGGTGTCTAATTGATTCAGACGTACAACTTTAAACTGAGAACTTCCTAAACTTACGTATAGTATTGGAACATTTAAGAGAACCCAAAGGTCACCATATTTATAAATTTAATTCATTGGCTGAATAATCTCAATTTACATATTGGGACAAGTTTTGTTTGTTAAATCAGACTTGTAAGATACATAAAAGGAAAGTGAACACAACCAATGGCTAAATGCATTTAAAATGTTTCAAAGGAGCTTAACTTCGTAATTAGAATCAAACATCCAAAATCCTTTTAAAGGTGATAGTTAAAATATGTTGGAAACTGATAGAATGAGATTTGAAAGAATAAAGGGTTTAAAAAATTGTAATTTCCATAAGTTGAATATTAAAAGTCAGCTGAACTCCTTCCTCGTCTTTTCTTTGTCTATAAAATGAGATTTATGGTCATACTTGCCTTGAAGGATCATTGAAAAGATCAAATAAGACACTGGGTTTAAAGGGCCTGGCATTGCACCTGTCACATGGCAAGCATTCTATGTAATGTGCTGACAATTATTAATGTTATTAACTCTTCCCTAAAGGAGGGTATAAAGATGTTTGGAAATAAGAGAGAATACAGGATGTTACCCAGAACACAGGCAATGTTGGTGGCAAGGGGTAAGATATATACCACATGTCTCTGCCTCTGAGCCCCTCTCTGGCTAGCAAGACTCGCTAAATCTTGTCTAGGTCTCCCCTAAATGTGTTAGGCTTCTCCGGCAGGGTCAGGGTTCAGTTCATTACCATTTCCTCACCCAACATCCCCTTTGCTAGTGCCTGTGGGAGGCAATTCTATAAAGTCACGCATTCACCCACTCATCCATCCATTCTACAAACATCAAAGGATGTTTGTACCAGGCATCATGTGAGGCAGTGTGGATCCCGTGGCCGAAAACACAGGAGAAAATCCCTCCCCTCATAGGGCTGACATTGTAATAGTGGAGATGGAGTAAACCGTCTCAACTAGTAAATTATGCAGCATCTTACAAGAGGACATGTTTGTGGAGGAAATATACAGGGGAAGAGGGAGGGAGTGGTGGGGATGAGAACTGGAATTTTAGGAAGGGTGGCCGAAGTGGCGTCACTGAGAAGGTGACATCTGAGTCATCTGAGTCCAGGCTTTAAGGAGGTGAGACAGCATTCTGTGCACAGGAAAACAGCCAGGGCAAAGGCGGTGAAGATTGGCTCGGCAGAAGATGAGGTCACGTGGGTGACGAGGCTGAGTGCTAGGGGCAGAATTGTGCCCCAACCCCCAGTGAATGTTGAAGCCCTAATGTGGCTGTATTTGGAGACGGGACCTTTAAGGAGGCAATTGAGGTTAAATGAAGCCAATGACCAGTGTCCTCAAAGAAGAGGGTGGGACATCAGGGATGTGTGTACAGAGAAAAGGCCACGCGGGGACACAGTGAGAAGGTGGTCAGCCGCTCGCCAAGGAGAGCGGCCTCAGGAGAAAGCAAACCTGACGACGCCTTGACTGTGCGCGCACAGCCTTCAGAACTGAGAGAAAATCCGTTTCCTTTGTTGAAGTCACTCCGTTCATAGTATTTTGTCATGTCAGCCCCAGCAGACCGATACACTGAGCAACAAATCACCTCCAATTTAGGATCTTAAATGAAGATTATCATCTCGCGTGATTTCTGAGGGCTAGAAATCTGAGAGGAGCTCAGCTGAGGGGTTCTGGCTCCAGTCAGTCAAAGTACAGTCAAAATGTGTTCACCAGGATGTTTCATCTTAGGCGTCTGAGGTAGGAGGACCCACTGCCAAGATCCACTCGCACAGCTGCTGGTGGGAGGCCTCAGTTCTTCCCCACGTGGACTTCTCCACAGATAGGGCAGCTTGAGTGCCCTCACGGAGTGGCCGTTGGCTTCCCTCAGATTGAATCAACCCAGAAACAATGAGGAGAAAGCCAGGAAGCCTTTCACAACCTACCCTGAGAAGCCTCACACTTTCATTTCTGCCATGTTCTCTTCCTCAGCAGAGAGTCACTGAGCCCAGCCCACACTCAAGAGGAATGGAATTGAGCTCGGGAAAGGAATTGAGCTCAGTCTGTTGAAGAGCAGAGTATGGGAATACTCTTTGTAAGTGTTGCAGAAGATTTGCTATTGTGATTATTACCATCAACGTATTTAACTCTGCTGGTACCTTCCATGGAGGACCTTCCCCTGATGGGTCCTCAACCCTCTGTCTGTGTTAAGGGGCCTGAATGAGGCCTGAGAGGGCAGATGGAATGTTTAACCTCTCCCTTCGCCACATTTGCTATGTCTCAGGAAAGAAGAGGCCATGAGGAGTTATTGGTTTCTTCCACCGGCTCTGTAGTCTCTGTGATGCCTTCCCCAGGGATGGCGTAGGCATCATGGCCGGGGGCCCCACTGTCCCCAGCAGTCCCGCTCCGTGCTTCCACGGCAGGCTGTGGGCACTCAGGAAGCCCTTGATAACGATCAAGGGTTGGCTTCTCACAGCTTGGCTGAATCTTCCTATCTGTCTGCATAGTCACCCCTGATGCTCATTTTTTTCTTTATTTTATAAGACAAGGAGCATTGATGTTTTTAATGCTTATTCATCAGTTAAGGACCACAAATTTGATGAAAGACTGGCAATGTGAGTCCAACCACTAGGCTTCCCATTAACACAGTGAAATAGAACACTGGCTTTTGGATTCATTCAATCATTAGAAGCACAATAATAGAAAATACTTAACACTTCCAGGTCACAGGTTCTGTTCTCACTGACTCACATACAAACTAATTTAATCCTCAAAGCAACCTTACGAGCTATTATCTCCATTTCACAGATAAAAAATGAAAAGTACAGGGAGGTAAAGAAATTTGCCCAAGATCAGAGATCAGAGTCTGATTCCGAGAGTCTGTGCTTAAAACCACAAGGCTAGACTGTTTCTTAAAAACTGAACAGTTCACCTTTAACATTTTAAGATATTTGAGTACAAGCAGGACAGTGAAATGATAGAAATAATTGGGAATAAGAGTTAGGGAACTAGGATAGTTGCCCGCATCCTCCACCAAAAAAAAAAAAAAAAAAAAAAAAAAAGAATTAGGGAACTAGAAAGTTTAAACAATACGGAGTGCTAAGCAGGCAGGAATCTAAGAGATGCCAAGGCCCTAAGTTTTTGAACTGGATTCTGAAGAGTCGCAGGGTTCCTGCGATGTCTCAGAATCTGCTTGTCAGGAGCGGGGAAAATCTTTGGATTCCACACACCCATCCCAGTTCAGCCTCAGCACACACTAGGATCTGATCTGTGACACACGTCGTTTCCTCTGCACAAGTCTGAGTTTGCCTGGACCACAGCCTCAGATAGGCTGGGAAATTAAGACTTTGACATCAGCAAAACTTTTATCACTGGGTTTCTTTTCAATGGTGGTGTGGTGATGTCTTTAGAGGACCCTTCTGCGGTTATCTGACTCTATAGGGGTTTGTGCCTTTCTGCTTTTTTCTTTTTTTCTTTTTCCTTTTTAGCATTGTACAACTCTGAACTCTGTAACAGAGACAGAAGTTAACTTCTGGAGGTGATGCAAATGGTTCTGTTTATAGAAATTCAAATGAGTTTTTTACGGAGAAGATGTAAATGATTTCTACCCGGCAGAAGAGATCATTATTGCATATATTAGCAGTTAATTTCAGCATTCCTAATTGTCTATGTATGTCCCTGTTCTTTTTTTTTTAAATTTCAGAATAATATGAGAGTACAGATGATTAGGTTGCATTGTTTGTATTTGTTAGGTAGAGTCCAAGTGGTAGTTGTGCCCCTCACCCAGGGGGTGTGCCATATACCCTTACAGTGTGCCTGTTAGGTGAGAGCACACCAATTCCCCCCTCTCCTTTGAATTTAATTGTATTTTTCTCTTACATGGATGTGTATTTGTTCATCTACTGGTTTCATATTAGTATCGAGTACATTGAATTCTTGGTTTTCCATTCCTGTAATACTTTACTAAGTAGAACGTTATTCAACTTCATCTAGGTTAATACAAAAGAGGTAAAGTCTCAATCTTTTTTAAGGCTGAATAGTATTCCATGATATATAGATATATATCAGTTTATCAAATGGAAAGTCTACTTTTATTTATTTATTTTTTTATTAAATCACAGCTGCGTACATTAGTGCAATCAAGGGGTACAATGTGCTGGTTTCATATACAATCTGAAATGTTTTCATCTAACTGTTTAACATAGCCTTCGTGGCATTTTCTTTCTTTTTCTTTTTTTTTTTTCCAGTGGTAAGACAATTTATTTACAGAAAAGAATACAGAAAACACTAAAGCTCCTGGTAGAGAGAGAGAACTCAAGTGGGGAGAGAAAAGCTCTCTCTGTTTCTTTCCTGGTCTTTCCCCATCTCCCCCTTTAGACTTTTAGTCTCGGGGTATATATAGGTGTACGGGTTCCTTGGCCAGGAAATGAATGAATACAGTCCCTTCTGTCCGGGGCAAGGTGAATGAATGTATCAATGAATGGACACAGTCCATTCATGGAATTGAGGCCTAGGAAATTCACATGAAATTGACCTAGGCATAGGAAATGGGGGTTCCACAATTAGACCTAAGTGTAAAGTGAAGGAGACACCAAGGCATAGGTGTCTCCTCAGTAGTTGCCCAGCCTTTTTGGCTATTGGAGTCTCCAGTGGGGGTTGGAGGTCCTCCTCTTTGCCTGTCATCCAGCCTGCTGGTTCTTCAGCTGGCTGCCGCAGCACCGATACCACCAAGGAGGAGGCAGCAGGTTTGCCAGCTCAGCTGAGCTGGCTAGGGCGCCAAATGTCCTGCATCATTTCTCCCTCTCCGAGTAGAAACTCTAACTGCTGTTAGGGAAAAGGGGCGACGACTCGATCTAACTGCTTCCTGCTGGGATCGGGCGATGATAGAAGGGGGCAGTTAGGGTTTCTCCGGAGGGAGAGTGATACAGGGGTTCATGGACTGGAACCATCTTTATTGCGTGTGGCTTGATGACCTTTCTGGAAAACATAAATCTGATTAGTGTAATCAGTAATA
>CAUYRH010024793.1:0-81459 GCA_963574655.1 Perodicticus potto | reverse complement strand
CTCTCTCCGTTCCTCTCCCGGTCTTTCCCCATCTCCTCCTCTAGGCCTCTAGCCTCAGGGTATATATAGGTGTATGGGTTCCTTGGCCAGGAAACGAATGAATGCAGTCCCTTCCGCCGGGGGGAAGGTGAATGAGTGCATTTGCCAATTATACCTTAATGAAACTGAAAAGAAATGTTCCTTTCCAACCACATAGCTGTATCACCTATTTCCCTATTGTAAACCATGAAATTAGTTTCTCTGAGTTTGACTTTCAAGATTCACGCATGCATCTTACTCAACAAGTGAGGAAACAATGTATTGACTTCTCAGCATACATTTAATTATGAGACTACATTTGTGAGTGTATGTGTGGGAGTGATGAGGATACTAGGGGGCTATTCATGGGGCTAACAATGAAAAGGTGTGTGATGCTTGCTCTTTAAGAAAAAGATAAAACTGAATTGAATGCAGGGTTTATAAAGTTTGTATCTTTTTCCATACTTTTGAAAAGTGGAGTGTTACACGTGAAAAAATGTAATGAGTGCTTTTACCCTCTTTCACTTTTTCTTTCTCTACTTTCTCTTTCTTTCCCATTTTTTTCTTCCTCTCCTGCCCTTTCCCTTCTCTCCTCTCCTTTCCTCTTTTTTTTCCCCCTATCCTTTCCTGTAATTCCTAACCAATTCAATTAGAAAACTAATTAGGTTGGATAGAGCAAGTCCAGTGTTTATTTCATAGAAAGTACACACTAAAAATATCCAGAGTTGATGGACTGGAGTAGTAATCTCAAGAAGCAAAATGAAAAGATAATTAAGAAGATTGAGCCAAATGAAATGGCCGAATACTTTGACTCTAAAAAGTATTACAGCACAAAGGGAAATCTAAACAGTGTGGTAAGTGCTGTGAAGGATGTGTTTAGCTTAGAATGGAGGCATATATCACAGGAACCTAACTTGCCCTAGGAGAATCAGGGGAGTGGGTTTTCACCCACTGATGAGGTGTGACTATCAGCAGGTCAGATGATGGTTGAATGATACCGCTGGCAAAAAAATGTTTATGTAGGCTCTGAAATTATCAACATGATAAACAGTAAACAGTGTGTGTGTGAAATATTAAAAGCAGTCTGTTTTAGCTAGGATGGAATAAGAGAAGAAGACAGCTTCCATGGGATGGTGGAAGCAGAATTTAGATCATACTGGGTGGAAGTGTAGTAGGTTAAAAAATGGTCAATACACACGAATGACATTTCAAGAACTTAACCTCAGAAAGGGAGTAGTGACATAGGACAACAGACAGGTGATGATATGGGTCAAATACAGATGAATCTTCTGAGGTTCGGAGGAGAAATTTGGATATTAGTGAATCCTAAAGTGCTACACAGGACACAGATAGGAGAGACTGAAATATTTCTTAGAAGTAACAAAACAGAATATAAGTTGCAGGTGGTGCCTGTAGCTCAAAGGAGTAGGGCACTGGCCCCATATGCTGGAGGTGGCAGGTTCAAACCCAGCCCCAGCCAAAAGCTGCAAAAAATCCCCCACAAAATAGAATATAAGTTGCCTACCAATAGCTCAAATTGGGAGACAGGTTCAGAAAAGACTGGAGTTGTTTGAAGTAGGTAATCTATAATTACAAAACAAAATAGGTAAAACTCAAGAAATTTAGCTAATTATACATATACTTGTTGCAGAAGTATTGGCACAATTATTTGGTAACCGTGTTTCCAAGTTCTAAATCTCAGAATTTATAGCAAC
Source organism: Perodicticus potto (assembly GCA_963574655.1). Taxonomy (NCBI): domain Eukaryota; kingdom Metazoa; phylum Chordata; class Mammalia; order Primates; family Lorisidae; genus Perodicticus; species Perodicticus potto. Next base: position 79,726 of record CAUYRH010024793.1, on the reverse strand, counting down.
TGAACTCCTACATAGAAAGATTTGCAGCCACCATGCCTGTGCAATTTAGAATAGTTAAAATGTTCAGCCTGTGCAATTTAGAATAGCTAAAATGTGTGGCCCTGCTAATCATAGCTTGTCATGAAAACATCACCACAGCCTTCACAATAGACGGGCTGTTAGCATCACCATAATACTCTGAATTCTGTAATTCCCGGGCATATTTCACCAGGTTGTCCAGTTAATCCTCCCACAAAGCAGTGAGACTGTCAGCCTCTCTGGAATCAGCTCTGTTAGAAGCTATAAAATTATATGAAAAAGTAGTTGTAAACGGTTGAGGTATATGAGGTATATAAATTATGTATGCTAGTAATTAAATGAAAAATCAAAAAGGAAAGGATTTGACCCAGTCTAGTCAATGATGGAGAACCTTTGCTGAATATTTTGGGAAACCTTTCCCACATTTTGAATTTTTTGTGAATTTAATAGTTTTTAATTCTGAGAAGCTTGGGTGACACGCATTTTCTTTTTTTTTTTTTTATGTGTGGAAAACGATATGCAAAGGTAAGATGAATCACACTGAAGCATAATTTATGGAAACAAACCAGCATTTAAACATGATGATGGATCGCAAGGCAGCCCAAGATGAAAAAAAAGGCGGTAGGTACAGCAGGTTATGTGTTTTCAATAGTCAATCCACTTTTCAAAAGGACTTTACAAAACTGCCCAAGTCCTTAACTCTTAAAAAAATTTCCTTGGACCCCAACCCAGGGATATTTGACCTAGTTTACAGCTACTAAGATAATTATAAATGTTAGTACCAAAATACATCTTCTATTTGAGAAACAAGAGACATGGAAAATGCCGTTATTAATTTGCCGAGTGACCTTGAACAACACCTTTCATTTCTACACAAACTAAATCAACTGATCTTTAAAATGAGAGAGGCACTACTCACCTAAAATCCTGCTGTTTTTCTTCTATGCCTTTCCTCTTGCTGGAGCATATTGACACATAGAAAAAAACAAAAGATTTTTTCTTTTGTTCATTCCAACCTAGATTAAAGTACAGTTTATTGCCTTAATGTGTAGTCAGCCAAACATGCAAATTTCTTAAGGTGCAATTTCAAATTTCTGTATATGGATTGTAGTATATCTTTGTGATTCATATTTGTAACAGATTCTCTCATATGGTAGTGGAAATATATTTACTGAGGATCCACATTATAATATTGATAAAAGCTAAGCATTATTCTGAGTTCTATAATATGCTGAGTGTGTTCCTTGTCAATTTATTCTTTAACTACATGAAATATACTACCATATTCATTTTAACGAAGAGAATACTAAATCTTAGCAAAATAATTTGCAAATCTTACAAAGCTAATAAATAAATAAAAACAAGTGTACAGACTCACTTGAGAATCTGAGTGCCCAATATGTATTTAGTTATGCTAAATTCCAGCATATGTTTTCAATAATGTAGAAATGACTACCTAAGTGAGGCAGATAGTAATATACATATCACATAATAGGACTATATTAAGCACACATGAAAATGTGAATTGAGTTTAATACCTTTATAAACTCAAATGATAAATTAACAACAAGGGAAAATTGTTTCCTAAGAAAAAGAATTCTGAATTTTTGTTTTATAATAGGAGCACGTTTTTCAGTCCATGTGACCCGCTACATGAAATAAAGCCCATAACAATTTTCATATTAGATATGCACACTAGTCATAAGGAATGCTAAATGGACTTCTGAGTCCTTCTCATTAGGAATGGGAAATGAATCGATACACAGAAATAGGATTCACGGGCATCCTGTCCCAGGGGTGAGTCAGAGAAGTTCGAGGAGAGGAGGTGAGCAGAGTGGACACTGTGGGGCAGAGAAGCATCTTGTGAGGAGGTGAGCAGAGGGGACGCACACCAGGGCAGCCACAGAAAGTGGAAGAGGTAGTGAGAAGGTCCAGTGTTGGTGCAGCAGCCATCAGCGGGGGACGGGCGGCTCTCAAGGTGCTGAGAGTAACAGGGCTGGGGAGGAACAGAATATCTGGGCAGAGGACCGACCTGTCCACTTCTCGTTCCTTCTTTACCTTCTATTCAGACCCCTCCACAGTGTCGTGGGATCTACTGATGCCAAGAGATTCCAGGTCTAGCCCAGTGTTCACCAAACCCTGGTGACTGCTCCAAAGGTTGTTTTGGCCCCATTCAATGAATAAATAAAGGAAATACAAAGAGTGTCATTCATTATAACTTTATTACTTAGTACATTTATGGAGAATCCAGCATGGTAAAATGGAAAAGGATTTGAATTTTGTTGAATAGTTCTAGCTAACTGCAAGATTAGGAAAAATGTATACGCCACTATGAACACTTTGATTTTTTTAAAGTCTTAGTCATTAGGCAAGTTAATTAATTTTTTCTCTTAAAAATGAATTTGTATCATTGTGTTTACATTTTAAAATGCTTTGTGAGTAATAGGCAAGTACAAGACATAGCAAGAGTTTCAAAATAAGTATTAAAGAGCAGGGACTCAGAAAGATTCCAAAGCTCTCTTCTACTGTTTACTAATTCTGGGTATTGAGAAAGCCTGGTACTTTGTTTTATTTTATTTTATTTTATTTTATTTTATTTTATTTTATTATTTATTTATTTTCTCTATACATGTACATGTGTTTATTTTGTTTCTACTTTTTGCCTTCACAAAATTAAAGAGGCTTAAACTTTAATAACAATAACAATGTTTAAGGACTAGAAACAAAAACTTCATAAAGAATGAACGAAGATAAATACAATCAGAAAAGAAATCAGATGATTGCTGCTATGAAATATTGAGCAATAATAATAATAATAGTAATGCAAAAAAAGTAACGTTCACATTGTCAGATAAGAGTATGTCTGTCATAGAATGTTTTGACTCTAAGATTCAGTATGGAGTCATCAGTTAACTTCTTTTATTGTTTGTTTTTTCCAAAGTCTCAAAAAATAGAGAATATTTATTTTTATAAATAAAAATAGAAGATAATTTCAAAAAACAGATCATTCCAAATCTTATACACAATAGAAAAAGAAGAAATACTTCAAAATCATTCTACTTCATCTGGATGTAACTGATATTAAAATTGGAAAAAATACATTATTATAAAGGAAAATTGCAAACATATTTCACTTATAAATGAGGATGCAATATCCTAAACAATGTATTAACCTGTTGAATTAAAAATTATTGTTCAAATAATGTACTTTGGTCAAAATTAAATCCAATTTATGTAAGAATTAGTCACTATTTTTTTTGTGTGTGTTTTTTTTCTTTTCCTCACCCCTTCCCTCCTTCTCTGTCTGCTCTCCCCTTCCCCCACCCCCCACCATGTCATTAATTGTCATTAATTGTCTTCAAATGCAAGTTGAATACATAGGATTCATGCTTCTCCACTGCTATGTTGTTTCACTAAGAATAATGTGTTCCACCTCCATCCAGGTTAATACAAATTGTGCAAAATCACCATTTTTTCAATGGCTGAATAGTATTCCATGGTATACATATACCATAGCTTACCAATTCACTCCTGGGTTGAGGGGCATTTAGGCTGTTTCCACATTTTAGTGATTGTAAATTGAGCTGCGATAAACAGTCTATTACAAGTGTCTTAGCCTGGCATTTTATTAGAATTTAAAAAAATTGAACATTCTCTTTTGCAATATGGAAACCACACAGAAATGGCATCATAGAGTTAATAATTATTTGGAATTTTTGTAGACTGTAATTAGACCCAGTGTCAATAAGAAAGTGGTGTTATATAAGAACTGTGTGTCCATTTTATTTATATGAGAATGACTGAATATTGCTTATGTTGTTTAAAGGAAAGATATTTAGACTGCTGGTAGCTGTCATACTTTGTGCAAACTGAAACAGGCTCTGTGACTTACATGACAGTTAAAGCATGAAATTAATCAACAGATAGAGAAGTTTGACTTGGGGAGTATTTGAACGTCTTGACAATTTATTTATTCTTTACAATATTTTTACTTGCTAGGTCATTTTTAATTCAGTTATCTGTATATTTTTAGCATACTTAAATTAATTTCCTGACATGAACATTATCACAAATAATTTTCAAAAAAGGAAAACTTGCTTTTCTGAGTATGTATGTATGATCCATTGAGTTAGGCTTGTCTCTGCTTTCAAACAGTGCATTAATAATAAATTGTTTCTTTGTCTCAGAAAATACCAGAGGCCAACAAAATGCTTAATACTCTATGATTCATCATTAATAGTTATATTTTTCCTTAATTGGCGCAGCCTCCTAATCTAATCAAGAGGTTATGACCATGATACAGTAGAAAGAAGTCTTGCACATTGAAGAAAATCCTATTAATATTTGATGTGTCACCCTTATCTGAGATGCCTTTCCCAAGAATACATTTTCCTTGTTATTCTATCTTGTTGGCCAAAGCAAAAGACCTTAAGCAAGGACCATGTCTGTCAGCTATTTGCAGTCCATGCTAATTCAGGAATTGAATGGAATTTAGAGTCAGGTTTGGATCTTAATACCGGTTCTGCTCACTCACTATGTGAGACCTGGGGCAAGTAACATGGTTTTTAAGACCCTCGTGTATAAATAAAAAATAATAATGCCTAATTATAGAATAATTGCAAATAACATTGTATTTAAATAGGTAAATATGAAAAGTTTCAAACAAATCATAAAGCATGTATTATAATTTCTTTCTGCCCTCTAGAATTTCTGACTACACTCAAGTGGATTTGCAAGTTACTATAGTATACTATTCGCTAAGCACACTATTCACTTTTAGGGAATAAAAAAGTGAAGTCTTGTATTCTACTACAGTGTGTATTTAAATTAATGTGAAAATAATGTTCTGATGTACATGAGAAAAATTATAAACACATAAAAACTTTTTTTTTTTATTTTTGGCTATTCATTGAGGGTTCACATCAAAATATTTTACTGGGAAGAAAATCCCAATTAGAAATCTAAAGTGACTTCACTGATGAAGAGGAGTTTGATCAGGCCACAGAGTATTGGCAGGCTATTGAAAAACAGGATTTCTTCTTAAATTAGGAAAAGCAATATTGTTTTTTAAAATCCAGAAAATTAGAATTAAGGAATTTGGCTACAGAGAGCAATTTATGGTTGAAGATTGGGGAGTCATGAGTGCCGAGGGAGATGGAGTCAGGAAATAGGAGGCCTGGTAAGAGTGTCACTTATCTGGGGAAGGGCAGTCTAGTTAGCGTTACTCCACTGGATTTCCTCCGCATGGTTCTCACCATGGAGAGTGGATGTGCCGTTTCCTCTGTTTACTGTCCTCTCCAGTCTGATCATGTTCACGTCCACATGTCATAATTGTACTTGTTCTGAAGCTTTCCAGCCGCTGCTTCTCTGACATTTCCCTTAACCTCCCTCTCCCAGCCTCCCTCCTCTTAGTCCATGTTTTGACATGTGCACAAATTCAAACCTGACTAGGTAGAAAATGAAGCCGCACATTCCAACTAAATTTTTTAGCTCTATGGAGTTATGATCATGAATTACTTCTCCAGTAAAGTGACATGCACACAAGATTCTCAATGAATATTTGAGACCCTGATTTGTGGACTGAAGAAAGGATGTTTTATAGAATTTTTTTTTCATTATATGCAAGGATATCAGACAGAGTTGCCCAGTTTGAAAAATAATTATTTTAGTGACATTTAAATTTAAGGTACAGTCATGCTTCTTTGTGTTTAACTATCATAATTATTATCCATTTGTATTCGGTATTGGTTCTATAGAATATATTTAAGCTATCTAAAATGCCAATAATCCAAAAACCGAGTGTATCTAATGATGAATTCCTAGGAAAACTTGTTTGACAGTAGTTTTCTTAATAATTTACTTTACAATTTGCATATTGCACATTGACTATTTAAGACAGGATTAAGTTAGCCACCCAACCAATGAATAAAACAAAAGAGAAAGCTAATAGGAAATGTATTTATTGCATTCTTTTATAAAATAATCAATTTCTAATTAATATCCTAAGGAAATTGAGAAATGGGCACATTATATTTCAGTTTTCCTCCTCCAATATTAATTGTATGCATTTTCTTTGTGTCTGACTATATGTTAAATTACATGACTTGGTTTGTAGTTTGAAGTAAAAGTTTAGGCATCTGTTTCTAGCAGTATGGCCAATTCAATATCTAAACAAACCTCTCACTTTGAAACAAAAATTTGAAAATATCCATTAGATGCCCCATTTAACTGGACAGAAAATAGAAAATCCTCAGGGCATTACTTAAACATTAATTTTTAATTCAACTTGTTAATATGTTGTTTAGGATATTGCATCCTCCTTTAATAAGTGAAATATGTTTATAAATTCCCTTTATAACAATATATTTTCTCTAATTTTAATATCAAGTGTATCCTGATTAAGTAGAATGACTTTAAATTATTTATTCTTTTTCTATTGTCTATAAGATTTGGCATGATCTGTTGTTTGAAATTATCTTTTACTTTTATTTATGAATACTAGTTGTCTATTTTTTGAGAGTTTGGAAAAAAAGTAAATTAACTGATGACTCCATATTGAGCCTCACAGTTAAAGCATTCTATAATAGACATACTCTTATTTGACAATGTGAATGTTACTTTCTTTGCATTATTATTATTTATATTGCTCAGTATCTCGATGCAGTAATCATCTGATTTCTTTTCTGAATGTATTTGTCTTCTTTCATTCTTTTCGAGGTTTTTGTTTCTAGTCCTTATCCTAAACAGTGTTACTGTTATTAAATTTTAAGCCTTTTTAATTCTGTGAAGGCAAAAAGTGGAAACCTATACATATACATACACAGGCGTATGTAAAAATAAAAAAAAGAAAATCCTGAGGGCACAGAAAGCAAGCTAAAGAAGAAATTCAGAGTGTTGAGAGAAGGCTGAAACTATTTTATGTGCGTGCATCTGGCGAAGCTCAGGGAGGTGTCTACCTAAGGTGGGAGTCTGAGGCACGTCCCCAGACAGACGGATCTGAAAAGCCTGCGTCCCCATGTAGAGTGGACTCAACACAGAAGGGAACCCAGGCACAGACGCAGACACAGGGCATTAGGCCTGAGAGGACATTTGCCTGAGTTGTCACTTGTGTTGGTGTTGTAACTCTGGCCACCCATAAGAAACCACGGACTCCACTTTAGGCTCAAATCAGAGCTCATTTATTACTCCTGCACAGGGGGCCGCTGCTAGGTAGGCAAATGGCCCCCAAGTGTAAAACAGGCTGATTTTTGTACCCTTTTCATTGCCATGCAAACGAGCAAGAAACAAAAGCAAAACGTAGCGGTTGGTGGTTGGCAGGGTTACAGTGGGGGGGGGGGCGCTACAGCGTGGTAGTTGACATGGAAATAGTTTGGGAAACTTTAGTAATTTGGGAGACGTTTTTGGGACACTCAGTATTCTGGGGAACTTAGTAACCTGGGAAACTCTGCTTGAGTGTTTTTTTACCATTGCTTAGCAAGGGAGTCAGGGAACTCCTAGAGAACTTCCTTGTCAGAAACCTGTTCTCAGAATTAAACCAAAAAGGGGGATTTGAGATGGACTCAGGCTGAAACAGTTAGGGGCCTTTAGGGGTCTTCTTGCCCGGTCAGTTACTACACTGGGTGAAGGGGGAAAGCCTCTCCCTCAGAATCTGTGACTCCAGCTGCACTTCACCTGTGTTGATGGGGCTCACACATGCTGCATTGATTTCTGAAAGGGCTTCACGCCCTGGTTTATTTTAGAGGGACATCTGTTTGGAAATGGCATGACAGATTAGCCTTGACCAGGGGTCCTCAAACTACGGCCTACGGGCCACATGAGTTGGTGTGAATTGTATTTGTTCCTGTTTCGTTTTTTACTTCAAAATAAGAGATGTGCAGTGTGCATAGGAATTTGTTCATAGTTTTTTTTTTTTTAAACTATAGTCTGGTCCGCCAACGGTCTGAGGGACAGTGAATTAGCCCCCTGTTTAAAAAGTTTGAGGACGCCTGGCCTAGACCTTTTCCAACACTGACCTCAAATAATGCGGACAGATAAACTTCAGAAAACATGGTAATATTCACAAACACTATTTTAATTATTATACACTCAGTAATAGTCATAAAACAGATAAAGTAAGGGATGCAAAAATGTTGAGCGAGTAAAGAAGAAAAAGGCCCAATGCCTAGCTAATTAGGCTTGTTAAAAGAAAAATTTAAGTTTCAAAATGTATAAAAAGTGAGATGAAGGAAAAGCACAGCTGCAGTGTAAGAAATTAAACCATCAGTAATCATATACATGTAAAATATGTTAGTTAAATGACAATGACCATACTATTGGGTATAGAAGCCACCAGCTGTTTACAAGAAACTTCTCTAAAACTGACATAGAAAACTGTAGAAAGTAACAAACTATAGATTCTAGTTAAATACTAAAACAAAAGTGCATATAGCTAAATTAAAATCAGAACTAACAGACATTCAAACACTGACCTTTAACTGTGATGGTTAAAGGTGATCAGTGCATTACTGAAAGATTTAATTACCAGGAACTTGACAAAATTTTAGAACTTTATGAACCCAGTAATATAGTGTCCAAATTTACGAAGCAAAATGAAAATTGTAAGAAATATGAATCCAAGTAGACAAACCTAACTTTTAAGTAGGTAATTCTAAAACACCTTTTTTATGAAGGGCTGATGGAACAGACTGAAAATCAACACAGATGTGTATACTAGAATGTTGGCAAAGTGATCAAGACATTGAGTTAATGGACATCAGGTAATCACGGCAGCCAATATTTGGAAAAAATGCACATCCTTCCTGAACACATAAAAACGTTTTACAAAACCTGAATATGTTCAGAGTTATAATTAAGGTCTTAAAATATTTCAGAGTACATCTTAATTACTTTACTAACAACAATGACATTTAGTAAACAGTAATAAGAAAAAATATGATGTTATGAGAAACTTAATCACTTATTTAATGATGACAATTTTCTAATTAAAAAATATATCAGAGAAGATTTTATTTCTTTTTATCCATTACAAATCTGTGAAAATGCATATTTCAAACTACTGTTTACAAGATCAACAAAAGTGTAATTTTTGTAAATTAATTAATTAACTTTTTTCTGAGACAGAGTCTCAAGCTGTCACCCTGGGTAGAGTGCCATGGCATCACAGCTCACAGCAACCTCCAACTCTAGGGCTCAAGCGATTCTCCTGCCTCTGCCTTCCATGTAGCTGGGACTACAGGTACCAGCCACAACACCCAGCTATTTTTTGGTTGCAGCTGTCATTGTTGTTTGGTGGACCCAGGCTGGATTTGAACCCGCCAGCTCAGGAGTATGTGGTTGGCACCTTAGCCGTTTGAGACACAGACGCCGAGCCAAAAGTGTAATTTTTAAAAGTGTAAAAAAAATCAAGACTTTTGAAATATTAATAATAGAGTTATTTAAGATATATAAATATCTAAAATATTATCATTTAAACATGTAATAATACATAAAATTTCTTAATGAAATTATTTATAAACTTTTCCCCCCTTCAATAAGTCTTTGAAATCCAGTGTGTATTTTACACGTAAAGCACACCTCGCTTGGACTAGCCACATGTAGCGGTCACTGCCATATTGACAATGAAGATCTAGGGAAAATCTCTGCTCTCCCCATTCTTAAAAACAGTTTTATTAAGGTATTATTTAAATACCATCAAGTTATTCCATTTTAAGTGTACAGTTCCATGGTGTTTAGTAAACTTGCGGAGTTGGGCATCCATTGCCTCAATTCAACTCTAGAACATTTTCATTACCTGCCCCAGATCCTCTGTCATCGTTATCAGTTCCCACACGGAGGGCCAGGAACCCACTAATCTACTCTCTGCCTCTGCAGATCTGTCTTTCCTGGATATTTTGTCTCAATGGAAGCATACGATACATGATCATTTGCTTCCTTAACTAACATGGTAATAATATTTTTGAGGTTCATCCACCTTGCAACATGTTTCAGTCTTTTATTTCTTTTTATTGCCAAACAGTATTCCAATGTGTAGCTACACCACCATTTGTTTAGACATTCCTTGATCAATGGACACTGTGGATATTTTCAGTTTTTGCTGCTATGAACACTAAAGTGTAAGTCTTTGAGTAAACATATGCTTTAATTTTTCTTGGTGGAGTCCTAGGAACGGAATTGCTGAAACACGGCAAATTGATGTTTCACGTATAAAGAAACTGCCAACTTCTTTTCCAAAGTGGTTGTTTTACTGTTTCTCTCCACTTTCTGATTCTGTTTATATATCCTTGATCTTATGAGGATCTAAGAGCCAGGGAAAATGTCCTGCATGATTTCCTTTGAGACTTTTCTATTTTTTCTGTTTTCATTTCAGAATATTATGGGAGTGTACACGTTTTGGTTACATAGTTTGCATTCATACTTTTTAAGTCAATATTATTATTTATTTTTCTTTTTTATTAAATCATAGCTGTGTACATTAGTGCAATCATGGGGTACAATGTGCTGGTTTCATATACAATCTGAAATATTTTCATCTTTTACGTCAATATTATAAATGTGTACTTCACCTTTGCATTAGGTATGAGTTTGCCTTAGGCCACCCCCCAGTAGATTTACAAAAAAACATTTGCACTCAAGTGTTTATAACAGCACGATTTACGATTGTGGAAACAATCCAAGGGTCCATCAATATGTGAATGGATTAATGAAATGTGGTGTGTGCATGCCAGTAGTGATAGAGTACTACTTAGCCATAAAAAAATTGGCTACCTTGTATCTTTGGTAACAACCTGGATGGAACTGGAGACCATTCTTCTAAGTGAATATTGCAAAAATGGAAAAATAATAATAAATCGAAACTCATCAATTAACATTGATGTGCCCGTATGGAAAAAAATACAAGATTTTTTATAAAAGCAAACATTTTAATAACCGATACTAAGAAACACAAAATAAATGCATACCATGTTAACCAGGCAAATAGGTGGTGGGCTTAGTACAAATTTGAAAATATTGCATGACATTTATAATGGAAATCTCTCTGTCCTTTGCCACCCCCCTGCACACACACACACACACACACACACAGTAGCACATTTCCTATCTACATCTATAGGAGACGGTTTATATACATAAGCTGACGTGTTTTCTGAACCTTCACATGATGAAAAGAATCTGCAAACGTAAGAAAAACTTTAAGGGCGGCGCCTGTGGCTCAAAGGAGTAAGACACCGGCCCCATAAGCCAGAGGTGGCGCGTTCAAACTTTAGACCTTGAGAAACAAGAAAGCAAAACAAAATCCTCCTGTAACATGTCACCTGCTAAATCAGAATGAAATTATTTAAAAAATGAAGTAATGCATACTAAAACTCCAGGGAGTTGAACTAAAGCAAAGAGTAGGAGAAAACAAAAGCCCTTTGTTGGAATTTCTGTAATCCACCCTTTCTATATTGTGTACATGCACGCAAAGTGTATATCTTTTTGTACATGGCGATTCCATTTTCTATGTCATACACCTGTGGGATTGAGTGAAGTAGGAAGGAGATACTTTAGCTTACAGAATAGCTATAAAGTGAGAGATGAAGGGGAAGGTGGAAGTTTATTTCTGCTGAGAGACTGCAAAGCAGAGCTTGGCTTAAATTGCAGCAGAGGGGATTCAGATTAGACATTTAAGAGAACATTCTTTTATCAGGACTCTGAGCCACCAGACTGTGTTGTCAGGAGAACTAATAAAATGGCATGCTTTATACGAGAGCAGGGGCACGCGGTAATGATTACTTAGACTCTCAGCACTTGAGATTTTAAGATTCGATCTTTTCATATACACGTGCGTGAATTCAACAAGAGCTTTTTTTTTTTTTTCCTTTTCTCCTTGCCACCCTTACTGTATGCTGATAGCTTTGACTGGTGCTAATTTACCAGTGAGTTGTGATTATGTGGATTGCCTTCTGAATACAGTTAAGCACAATTTATATCTAGTAAACTACTCATTAGCATTAGCAAGATCAGCATTTACAACTTAATTACTTTTACTGGATGCATAAACTACAGCTCTATTTGGAGCTTCAGTATTTTAAACCTTTAAAGGGGAAAAAAAATACGTCCTTGACCTGGTGTCAGATATTCTTTATATCAACCCATGTGCACACACACACCTCTCTCTGTATATACACACTCATACATATTTTCCCTTTTTATTGTAAAGGACAATTGAAATATCAAAAAGCTTTACCTAGCATTTAGTCATAATAGTGCTGTGGTGTTTTATGAAGCAATAATATACCTCCCTAGTGCTCCCTAGTGAATTCACTGTGCGGTTGATGGCTGGTTCTCACCACTAGGAGGCCAGATTATTGACCCATAAAACAGTTGAACAGGACCATTATTGGCAATATATAGCGTCCTTGGAATCTATTTCCACTTGAGTGTTTTAAAATAGGTTACAAGTGAAAATGATAACATACCTGAAAAAGAAAATGTGTAAAAATACTAAATCAACTGTATCCTGAAGTAGAATGGACATTTTAATAATCCGAAGTAGATAGCTGCAATTTTAGATTTCCTGATTTCCTAAGAATCTAACAATGCTAAACACAGTTACATATGACTACGACGCCTTTGCCCTGGAGATGCTGCCAGTAAATTTCATTCCGCCACGCTACCATCTATCCATTTTCTTTACCAACCCCCATGCCACACACATCGTAATTTGCCATAGTCTTCACTCTGTGATTAGGTAGAATCCTCGTGCTGATGGAACCTGAGAGGTCTTGGTGCTCCTTCCTTGTTTAACATGTCTTCTCATCAGCATCAGCCTTGCTCCCTCGGTAACGAAGCTGCCCCTTTCTCACCTGCCCACCTTCTACCTCCACTGGATGGTAAGTAGGTACAGGGAATAATTCCTCCAGAATAGAGGAGATTTCAGCTTCTAAACAAGCACAACTAACAGGAGTTGAATGCTTACCCTGTGAGATCCAGTGAGTTAGATATTTTCCCTAAATTGCCTTGTTTAATACTCAGTTCTCCACTGTGAGAGAGGCATTAAAATTATTATCCTCTTTATTATTTTTTACTTTGGGGGATTCATTGAGGGTATACAGAAGAAGGTTACATTGCTTTTGTTAGATAAGGACTCTATTGCATTTGCATCCCGCCCCAAAAAGGTGAACCCTACCCCTTGAGCCCCCACTGCCCTCCCTCCTTCCCTTTCTCAGCTCTCCCCATCCCCCACCCCTCACTGTGTACTAGGACCTTAATTGTCTTATCAGGATTGAGTACATAGGATTCTTATTTCTCCATTGTTGTGATGCTTTACTAAGAATAATATGTTCCACATCCATCCAGGTTAATACAAAGGATGTGAAGTCTCTGTCTTTTTTAGCGGCTGAGTAGTATTCCATGGTTTACAAATACCACAGCTTGTTAATCCATTCTTGAGTTGTTGGGCATTTAGGCTGTTTCCACATTTTGGTGACTAAATTGAGCTGCAATAAATAGTTTAGTACAAATGTCCTTGTGATAAAAGGATTTTTTTCTTCTACGTCAATGCCCAGCAGTGGAACTGCAGGGTCAAATAGGAGGTCTAGCTTGAGTTCTTTGAGGGTTCTCCACTGCCTTCCAAAAAGGCTGTATTAGTTTGCAGTCCCACCTGGAGTGTAAAAGTGTTCCCTTCTCTCCACATCCACGCCAGCATCTGCAGTTTTGAGACTTTGTGATGTGGGCCGTTCTCACTGGAGTTAAATGATATCTCAGGGTGGTTTTGATTTGCATTTCTCTAATTATTATGGAGAATGGGCATTTTTTCATGTTTGCTAGCCATTTGTCTATCTTCTTTAGAGAAAGTTCTATACATCTTTCTTGCCCAGTGATGTAAGGAATTGTTGGCTCTTTTTTATGTTTATTACTTCGAGTTCTCTGTAGATCCCAGTTATTAAGCTTTTGTCTGAGTCAAAATATACAAATATCCTTTCCCAATGTATAGGTTGTCTGTTTGCTTTGTTTGTAGTCGCCTTAGCTGTTTGCAGTTTCATTAAGTTCCATTTGTTTATTTTTGTTGTTGTGATTACCATGGAAGTCTTCCTCATAAAGTCCTTCCCCAGGCCGATAGCTTCCAGTGTTTTCCCCACACTTTCTTTGAGGATTTTAATTGTTTTGTGCCTTAGATTAAGGTCTTTTATTCATCTTGAATCAATTTTTGTGAGTGGAGAAAGATGCGGGTCCAGTTTCAGTCTTTTACATGCGGAAATTCAGTTCTCCCAGCTCCATTTGTTATAGGGATTCTTTCCTCCAGTACATGATCTTGTTTGTTTTATCACAGATTAGGTGGCTGGTCAGTGCCTGTGGCTCAAGGAGTAGGGCACCAGCCCCAAATACCCGAGGTGGCAGGTTCAAACCCAGCCCCAGCTAAAAGCTGCAAAAAAAAAAAAAAAAAAAGTTAGGTGGCTGTAAGATGTTTGGTTCATCTTCTGGTTTTCTATTTGGTTCCAAATGTCTGTGTCTCTATTTTTGTGACAATACCATGCTGTTTTGATCACTATGGCCTTGTAGTACAGCATAAAGTCTGGTAGGCTGATACTCCTGGCTTTGACTTTATAGTTAAAATTTCCTTGGCTATATGGTTTTTTTTTGGTTCCATACAAAATGAAAAATTATTTTTTCCAAGTCTTGAAAGTATGATGTTGGTATTCTGTAAATTGCTTTGGGAAGTCCCAGCCATGAGGATAGTATGTTCTTCCATTTGTTGATATATTCTACTATTTCTTTTCTTAGGAGTTTATAGTTTTCTTTATAAAGGTCCTCACCTCTTTTGTGAAGGTATTCCTGGGTATTTCATTTTCTTTGGAGGTACTGAGAAGGGTGTTGTGTCCTTGATTTCCTTCTCATCTTGGCTGTTATTGGCATATACCAAGGCTGTTGATTTGTGGACATTGATTTTATATCCTGAGACATTACTCTTTATTTTTAAGAAAGCAAAAATTTGGAGTTACAAGGAAGAGAAATTTACCCAAGATCTCACTTCTGATAACTGGTACAGGTGGGATTTGGATCCGGGCAGTAATCTAGACAGATATTAGATGTTTGAGGATTACGAGTGAGATTGTGTACTCCCCCTTGTGACTTACCATTGTTTCCCTAGTACTTGGCCCAGGGACTGACAGAATTTTCCCTGTTCTGAAGCAAATAAGAGGACCCACTGAGACAGAGACTGCTTCTACTGATGACAAAGTTTTCGAAAGATGTAGACATGGCTCAGAGAACTAGAGAAGCTTGGTATTAGAACATCTACAGGGACAAAACAAGTATTTCTGAGCCAAGGAAGGCCTGTGGCAACAGCACAGGCATCACCTGCAACACAAGGCTGCAACCATTGGCTGCAGCACACAAGCCACATCCCCTTCCTCCAAAAGGCAATGTAAGTACTTACCATGTGGCTCAAGAAATTAATACAAAATGGCCCTATGACATCTTTACTACTATTTATTTTTATTACATTCATTTTTGACATGTATCTTTTCACTCTGATGAGAGTTGGCATCTTCAAAGGCTAATAATTATGCTCAAAGTTCAGTGACTATATGCATTAATGAGCACAATATAATGTTCGTGACAGTTGATTAAATATTTGAGTGGATTTAACAATAAAATCACCAGTCTAGGTGGGAGCATGAAAGCCCTCTCTAATTGCTCCATGATTTATTTATTTCCCATTTTTAGTGTTTTGGATCTTGAACTATTTCTAGGTCTTTTTCAATCAGAGGGCTTTAGTCTCCATTATAGCACGACTACATACATTTGACTATTCCAACAACAGTCTTTCACTGTCAATCACATTTCTCATGCAATATCATTAAATTTGTAGTTCTCATATGATACCATGCTAAATTCATTCAGTCTCTCTGCTAGTCTATAATGAAGCTTTCTGTGTCCTTCCTGTAATATATCTCTGTCATGTTTTTTTCACACCAAAATTTCTAGTACAGCAGTAAGATAAATTGGCATTCCAAATTATCTGTTTTAACTATTAGGATACTGGTATTTGTACAGCAATTACACATTCTAATTGGGCTTTTCTGACATTTTACATCCCTTTATATATAGGAAAAAATTGAATATCATAAGAAACTTTCAAGTAATCTAATCTCTCAGTTTTCAAATAGGAAGTTAATACTAGAGAGCAGCTTTATCCACTTAATAAACTAAGAAACGAATCAGTTGTTGCCGGGGTCCAGGTCTACCCAGGCCTGTTTTGCCCTGTATACTACAGCACCTTTTACATTTTGACATCTTAATCATTTTGCTTTTTTCAAAGTGTCTTTAAAATGTTGAACATGGGTGGTTTTTACTAAAAAAATAAATTGGGTGCAATTATGCTTGAAAGCAGCCCCGGCATCCTAATATTTTTATCTTATAAGTCTGCAAGGAATTTTCGCATTTCTTCTGACTAGTTAACTCATGGATTATACTTTACAGAGTGAAACTTATATTCATAGATGAGATTTTGATCTCACTCCTATTAGAAGTGGTATGAGATCTGATATTCATAGATGAATATCAGAAGAACTCCTATTAGAAGTGTTAAGGTAAAAGTAAAGGTTTAAGCTACGTGCTTAGGAGCCAGCTTGTCCCATTCTGTCTTTCCCTGCCTGCCACAAGAGACTATAATTTTCTGTGGGCCACAAGGCATTTTATGTCTCTTAGTATTTATAAATAAACAATTTAAAAATTTTATGCTTAGAAGGCAATAATTTTAGAATTCAGACTCTCACTTATTTTCTCTTCAATCATCTTGTCTATTATATATTTAAAATGAATCAGCTTGTCTATATATTTATTAGTAAGAAAGAAATGTGAAAATCAATTGGAGTAATATGGAGCTGGTACAGCAGAGATCTGTGAACCAACATGAATATTTAGTCTAAAAGTATAAGTCTTCCAAAATTTTGATAAATACATAACTTTTTATTTTCTTAATAATTTGATGTCTTCCTAGTTTATGGATTATGAAGGATATCTTTAAAAGACAAAGAAGTTTTAAAAGTTTACCACAAAATAAGTGAGGTGATGGTTGTGTTAATTAGTTTGATTTGAGAATTCCACATTGTCTATCAAATCATCACATTGTACCCCATAAATGCATACAGTTATGACTTCATAAAAATTAAGTTAAAAAATTTTAAAAGTAAAATAAAAAGATTCCTATTATGTTTTTAAGGAAATCAGATAAAATATGAAACACCTGGCACATAATAAGTTCTTGCTAGGTATTAATTATCTTCCTTCCAATATGGTTCTCTTTGTTTATTTCAATCACTTAGTTTCATTTATTTAAACAAATTCACTGTTGTAGGCTTTGGCTGGATGCTGATTATGTGAAGATAAGACACTCTCTCTTGAGGGTACAGAGAATTAAGTTACACTGATTGCATTTGTGAGGGAAAGTCTTGCTCACTTTCCGTGCCCCCCAAGAGGTGTGCGGTAGACCAGACCCCCTCCCATTTGCTTTCTACCCCCCACTCTGTATTGAGCATCTACTCTACTGGCTTCCTACAAGAATTGAGTACATTGGATTCTTGCTTCTCCATTCCTGGGATGCTTTACTAAGAAGAATGTGTCCCACCTCTGAAGACACTCTCTTTCTTGTTTTTCTCATGTTATTTGTCTACTGTTGTGCTATTTTGCCATAGCTGTATTTTTTAATGACCAATTCAAATCAAATGCTCAATTTTTTTTTTTTTTTGATAAATTATCTCTTGTGAGTCTAATTACAGGGACAAGTCATGATGACGCAGGACACTTGAGCTGTGCAAACAGCTTCCTGAGTGCTCCTGGCAGGATGAGCTGGAGCCTGGTGGGAAGCACTTTACATCTAAAGATAGTGCCTGTGAGATCCATCTCCAGACCAGACAGCGGCAGGCGCTGCAGTGGGGCTTTCTCCACGGAGATAACTGTGCAGAGCAGAGAACTCTCCCAGGGGCTGTAGTCAGTAAGCTTCAGGGCTTGAAATATGCCTGACTTTGCCGTTTCTGTTCATAGACTGTGTTATCTTGGCCACCCAGGCAAAATGTGTTCCAAAACATGTTTGAGGATAAGGTGGGGCAGTATTTATTTTCTTCATATCTCAGAACAAGGGCTATATACAAATCAGCATTTGGGACCAGGACAAAACTAGTCTTTATTTAATGTAAATTAAACTGTAAAATATAAGTACTTTTCACAGGAAACGAAAACATTGACCCCAGCATTCTCCTTCTTGGGTCAGATTCGCTGCTGTCTGATTGCTGATCCACTGTGAGCTTCCAAACATGTAAGTCTTGCTGATTCCAAGCTGCACAAGGAGCCCAGGGCTTTAGGAAGTACAAATATGCAAATTTTTGAATTCTAAAAATGTATGTAATGTAAATAACCAAGTTCATTTCTGCTGCCTTTGAATGGAGTAAGAAATTGTTTAGTGCTAATATCTTCAAGATAAATACAAAGATGAATCAAACAGAAAATGATGGATTCTATAAACTTCCCTCAGTCAACTCACAGATTCTGCATACGATTGGAGAGGTTCAACAGAAAGTAAGTAGTAAATGTGTTAGAAATAAAATTAAACTCATGTATGTAAGTTCAATTAATACTAGTTTGTTTCAAAATGTTTTCAACCAGAAAATCTGAATAATTAATTAAAATTGATTTTCCAGTTAACTCTCAATTTGACAGAAAATTAGGTTAACTATAACTTATCCTTTCTTCCAATTCTGGTCAAAAGAAATTATATGTATATATGAGCATTTGAGTGTAAAGATGGTAATTATCTTACTTGTCATCCAGACGTTTTTAACTCCAGGTAGAAATTGATATTATGAAAATATTGAGATTGAGCTTCTTGTAGAAAGTAAAGAAAGAAATTGATATTATGAAAATATTGATATTGAACTTCTTGTAGAAAGTAAAGAATGTGTGGTTCATTTCTGCTTCAAACAGATAATTATTGAATTCAGTTTTGACTCTAAATGCCAAGATGATATGAATACAAAGTTATTTGATTAATTAATATTAGAAATTGAAGTATAAACATAGTTTAGTGATTTTTTTTCTGACAGATTATGCTTAGAAGATTTTTCTATTAGGCTTGATCACAGTTTCTGTAGAATTTAATTTTTTTTTTTGTAGAGACAGAGTCTCACTTTATCGCCCTCTGTAGAGTGCGGTGGCATCACACAGCTCACAGCAACCTCCAACTCCTGGGCTTAGGCGATTCTCTTGCCTCAGCCTCCCGAGTAGCTGGGACTACAGGCGCCCACCACAATGCCCGGCTATTTTTTTATTGCAATTCTGGCAGGGCCGGGTTTGAACCCACCACCCTCAGTATATGGGCCAGTGACTTACTCACTGAGCCATAACTGTCTAAATTATCTCTTTGACAATTATATATATATATGTTCTTAAGAATTAATATAAATAATGTAGCCAACTAGAAATAACCAAAACTGAGAAACTATAATTGTAAATCCCAAGGCAGTGGTCAGTTATTTTATTTGTTTGTTTGTTTATTTGGTACAAATAGCACCTTGTGATGCTTCTCAGGCTGTACTCAAACTCCTGTGCTCATCCTCCTATCTCAGCCTCAGCTTCCCAAGGAGTTGGGATTCTAGGTGGGAGACACAGTCTGGTCATTTATTTCATGTTTACAATTTTATCTTTGTAACATCTGAGCCTGACCTATGGTAAAACTTCTGTGAGTAAATTCTTCTGGAAATAGAGATATAATGAGTGAGAACCCTTGCTTGCGGACCGTAAAGCCACTCCCAGCTAGAGTCATTGGGAAGGTTATCTGAATTAAAACATGACTCACTAGCATGTGAACAGTATCTGTATCAGGGTAGAAAGAAATCTGTAAATGTATTACCTGTATAAATAATAAAGAAGTAATTGTGACATACTTAAATAAGCAAAATTGTATTTACTTTTTATTTTAATTTTTTTTTAATTTATGTTTTTTTTATTAAGTCATTTATTAAGTCATTTGTACATAGATCATGAATACATCTATGCCATTATGGAATTCAATGTGTTGATTATTTGTACAAATTGGAGTGCTTACATCCTACTAACCAACATAGCCTTTACCTCATTTACCCAATTACAGCATTAAGACATTTATGTTTTACACCTGATAAATCCAACTTGTACTTGCAATATGTTCCATAGGTGTGGTCCCCCTACTGACCCTCCCTCTATCGACCCACCCCCTGCCCTTCCCCTCTCCCTCCCCTTCCCTCCTTCATCCTAGGCTATAGTTGTGCTTCATTTTTCATATAAAAGTGTGAGTTATTATAAATTGGTTTCTGAGTACGTTGGATATTTGTTTTTCCATTCCTGAGATACTTTACTAAGAAGAATATTTCCTTTTTTAAAATCATTTTTTAGTTAATTGACCACATCATATTTGCTCAATAAATATTGTCTTATTAGATGCCCTCTATGTGTGATCATACTGGGATTTGAAGTATACCGTGAATCCGGCTCAGAGCTGTTGTGGAGAATAACACAGCTAATTTAGGATTTCTGTGGTAGACATTACAGGATGAGGCTAAAGAGAATCATGAGTGCACATCTTGGTGGTCCTTGTGTAACATAGTAAAGAACTTGGGAGTTTAAGTGATAAGCTAAGTGTTTGTTATTCAGTATTATCAGCACATTGGTATCATTTTAAACCTAGGAATGTGAGGTAACTCTATAAAGGCTGAAGTAAAAGCGTAAGAAAAAGGGCAGAGGACAGAACGTGAGTAAAAGAGGCCATTGATAAAAGATGAAACAGAGCAAGAGAAACTACTGGAAAAGATAAAAATTGAATCTTCTTAACACCAGGAAGGCTTTGTAGAGGCTAAGAAGTCAAGTGACCCTGGAATAGTATTATAATCCTGCTTAGCAATGACCAGTTAGGAATTTCAAATAAACCAACCACACTTTTCTTACTTTAAGTATATCCTGAGTATGGCATGGACCCTATGTACACATTTATTTTCAAATCTGAGATTCAAATTTAACTGAATGTACTAATTACACCTGAGTTGGTTTTCTAGCCTAATTTTAACTTTACATTAAGTTTAGAGGCATTTTTATAGGCAAATTTCTTATAATGAGCTGGAAAACTTATTAGACAAAGGAAAAATCATCTCACCTCCAAAATCTATTCCTACAAACAAGGAAAGCATTCTCTCCTGTCTGAGCTGCTTTCTGCTAGAGAAGAACAGAATTTCATACTGAATTTATTTTTAATAATTTCTCTGAACTTTGCCTAAAGTATTTTTCTCAATGGAAACATCATCTTCAATGGTATGTTTTTACATTTATAATGGCAATGTAATATTAACTGTATGAAACCCTTATTTCTAGTTTTTTTTTTCCATCAGAGAGAAAAAGTTTCTGGATGATGAGCATAAATATGTGTAAAGGCTAAGCAGAAAGAGTGAGGGTAATGGACATAGATTTTACTTCTGAATTTCCCCACCAAAGACCAGAATATAAATTTTTAACAGGTGTCTATAGTTTTGAAGATCTTAAAATGTCCACTGATTTTTTATATGCCAAGAGCTTGTTGAATAGTTCATAGAAGCCACCTGTACACACTGGTCTGTACTGAATCGTAGATGTGAATTTATATATAGTGAAGAAGGTGGAGAATATGATAAGCTGACAGGTCATTCTTCCCTCCATTCATTCCTTAGCACACCTCCGTGTGGTGGAGAACATTCTCCCACCCTATTGATAGAGGCCTTGGGCCTGAGATTGTTTGGCCAGTGTTTATTCTGGGCAGAAATGAGCACACAGATTCTGAGGTACTCACAGGCTGGCTGCACATTGCCATTTGGATTCAGCAGAGCAGACATGTGTGGCCCCTGCCTTCAGCCCGTGCTTCAGAAGAGTAACACGTGGAGTAAACTTGAACTCAGGCTCAGCCCTGTTTCCTACACCACCCACTTGTGGATGACAAGAATGTGTTTGTGCTGTCGTGATGGAGATTCAGGGGTTGTCTGCAAGGCACCATCACCACAGCAAAAACCTAATTCCTACAATTTATATTACTATGTGTCATAGCTTATGAGTGGGCTGTGTGAACTAGCTAAAGATGCCAGGCATGGTGGCTCACAGCTGCGTCCCCGCACTTTGAGAGGCTAAGGTAGGAGGATACAGGAGCCCAGGAATTCAAGGTTACACTGAGCTCTGATGACACTACTGCACTGCACTCCAGCCTGAGAACCGTAGTGAAAACTCATCTCTACCAAAAAAAGGGATGAAATAAAAAACAAAACAAAACAAAACAAGAGAACACAAAAATACCAACTAAAGGATTATAGTTATCATTCATGCTATCCTCTTCTGGCTATCTCTGGATATACTCAATCAGAAATTGTGATTAAGGCAAAATTCTCAGATAGAAACTAATGCTCTTTTTTAAAATTTAGGTTAATATGAGGGTACAAACAACTATCTTGCAATATCTGCATATGTTAGGTAGATTCCCTCTTATGCTTGTGTCCCAAACTCAACAGATGTAAAAATACCCTTAATTAGTGTTCAGTAAATGGGAGTTCACTGATCCCCTCCCCTTCTCTCTCTCCCCCCATCCTCATCCCTCCCCAACTTGAATTGAATTGAGATTTTCTCTTATGTGGGCATGTCTTAGATGGTCTATTGCCTCCGTATCAGTATTGAGTACATTGGAAACTGCTCTTCCATTCTTGTGGTATTTGAGTAAGAACAATGCATTTTAACTCCATCTTTTGTAAAGGATAAAAAAAAATTTGTAGTCTCCATCTTTTTTATGGCTGAATAGTATTCCATGGTATAGATATACTTTCATTTGTTAACCATTCCTGGGTTGGTGGGCATTTAGGTTGTTTCTACATCTTGGCAATTATAAATTGAGCTGCAATAAGCAATCTAGTGCAAATGTCCTTATGATAAAATGAGTTTTTTCTTCTGGGTAAATGCCTAGTAATGAGACTGCAGGATCAAATGGGAGGTCTAATTGGAGTTCTTTGAGGATTCTCCATACATCTTTTCAAAGAAACTGTATAAATTTTCAGTCCCATTAACAGTGTAAAAGTTTTCCTTTTTTCCATTTCTGTGCCCGCATCTGCAACTTTGGGACTTTGTGATGTGGAACATTCTCACTGAGGGTAGGTAATATCTCAGGCCGGTTTTGATTTGCATTTCTCTGATGATCAGGGATAATGGGATGTTTTGCATATGTTTGTTATCATTAATTTGTCTTTCTCAGAGAAAGTTCTGTTTGTGTGTACTGCCCAGAGATAGAAGATATTGTTTACTCTTTTTTGGTTGATTGATGTGAGTTCTCTGCAGATTAAGTTATCAACGCTTTGTCAAATTCAAAACACGCAAATGGATTTTTCCTTCCTGAAGTTTGTCTATTTGCTTTAATTGTTGTGTCCTTAGCTGTGCAGAAACTTTTCAGCTTAATTAAGTTCCAGTGGTTTATTTTTTGTTGTTGTGATTACTAATGAAATCTTCTTCATAAAATCTTTCCCCAGTCTGATATTGCTGAGAGTTTTTCCCCACACTTTCTTCCAAGTCTTTTAACATTTCACATCTTAGATTTACATCCTTTATCCATCTTGAGTCGATTTTTGTAAGTGGTAAAAGGTGAGGGCCAAATTTCAGAATTTGTATCCAATTCTCCCAGTACCATTTATTGAATAGGGATGTTTTCCCCCAGTATGTGCTTTTGTTTGTTTTATCCAAAATCAGATGGTAACTAGAGACTGATTTCATCTCTTGGCTTTCAACACTTTTCCATATGTCTATATCTCTCTTCTTGAGCCAGTGGCATGCTGTTTTGATTACTGTAGATTTGTAATATAAACTAAAGTCTGATAGAGTGATGGCTATAATTTTGTTTTTATTACCAAGAATTGTCTTGTATAACTTTTTTTTCTGGTTCCATATGAAATAAAGAGTTCTTCGAAGTATGATTTTGGTGTTTTAATGGAGCTTGGATTTAATC
The DNA here is from genome assembly GCA_963574655.1 of Perodicticus potto. Classification (NCBI taxonomy): domain Eukaryota; kingdom Metazoa; phylum Chordata; class Mammalia; order Primates; family Lorisidae; genus Perodicticus; species Perodicticus potto. Next base: position 55,698 of record CAUYRH010024793.1, on the reverse strand, counting down.
TGTAGATTACTTAGGGTAGTATAGACATTTTAACAATCTTGATTTTTTCCTGCCAAGAGCATGATATGTTCCTCCATTTGTTAATGTCTTCTTCTATTTCTTTTCTTAGGGTTTCATAATACTCTTAGTAGAGATCCTTCACCTCTTTTGTTAGGTATATTCCTAGGTATTTCATTTTCCTTGAGGCTACTGTGAAGGGAATTGTATTTATGATTAGCTTCTCAACTTGGCTGTTATTGGAATATACAAAGGCTACTGATTTGTAGACATTGATTTTATGGCCTGAGACATTACTGTATTTCTCGATTACTTACAGGAGTCTTGTTGTTGAGTCTCTTGGTGTTTTCTAAGTATAAGGTTATATCATCAGCAAAGAATGAGAGTTTGACCTCCTCTGTCCCCATTTGAATGCCTTTTATATCCGTCTCTTGCCTGACAGCATTTGATAGGATTCTAACCATGTTGGATAGAGTAGTGAACTATGTTGAATAGCAGTAGTGAAAGAGGACAACCTTGTTTGGTTTCATTGTAAGTGGAAAAGCTGTCAGTTTTACTCCTTTCAGTATGATATCAGCTGTGGGATTGTTGTAGATGGCTTCAATCAGCTTAAGAAATATGCCACCTATGTCTGTATTCCTAAGTGTTCTTCTTAGAAAAGATGCTGGATTTTATCAAATGCTTTTTGATAAAATCTATTGAGAGCATCATATGGTCTTTGATTTTGCTTCTATTGATATGGCAAACTTCATTTATGGATTTGTGTACGTTAAGCGAGGCTTGTATCCCTTGGATGAAGCCTATTTGATCTTGATGTCTAGTATTTTTTAATATGTAGCTGAACTCTATTGCCTAAAATTTTGTTGAGTATTTTTGTGTATAGTGGTAAGTGAAATTAGTCTGTAGTTCTGCATTTTAGTTGGATCCTTTCCTGGGTTTGGTATCAGGGTGCTGTTTACTTCATTTAATGTGTTAGGGAAGGTTCCCTCCTTCTTCATGTTTTGGAATAGGTTCTGCAGTACAGGTACAATCTCTTCTTTGAAGGTTTGATAGAATTCTGGTGTGAAGCCATCAGGTCCTGGGCTTTTTTTATGTTGGAAGATTATTTTTCAATCTCATTGTTTGATATTGGTATGTTCAATAGATCTATTTCTTCCTGGTTACATCTAAGTGGATGGTGTGATTCCAGGTATTGGTCCATTTCCTCAACATTGTCAAATATTTGGACGCAGAGTTTCTTGTATTAGTCTGAGATAATCTATTATATCTCTATGGTATTGGTTATTTTCCCTTTTTCATTTCTAATTGGGTTGAAATTAGAGTTTATTAGAGATTTTACTTTTCTATTTCTGATTAATCTGGCCAATAGTTTATCAATTTTATTTGTCTGTTCAAGAATCAACTTTTTGTATCATTAATTTTCTGAGTGATTCTTTTGTTTTCAGTTTCACTTATTTCTGATTTAATTTTGGTTACTTTTTTTCTTCTTCTAGGTTTGGGATTGATTTTCTTTTCCTTTTCCATTTTCTTAAGATGATTTATTAGGCTGTTCATGTGGTTCTTTCTGTTTTTTGGTTTTAGGCATGTAATGCAATAAATTTCCCACTTGGGACTACTTTTGCAGTGTTTCACAGGTTTTAGTAGCTTCTGTCTTCATTGTTGTTATGCTCAAAGAAGTTAATAATTTCCTTTTTTATCTCTTCCTTGACTCAACTGTCATTCGATGTAAGGTTGTTTAATTTCCGTGCCTCTGTGTGGTGGTGACAATTTTTACTGGAGTTGAGTTCCACCTTTATTGTCTTGTCTGTGAAGATATAAGATACAATTTCAGTTCTTTTGATTTTGTTGAGGTTTGATTTGTGTCTTAGGATATGATCTATTTTTGAGATGTTTTATGGACTGATGAGAAGGATGTATATTCCTCAGCTTTTCATTGGTGTGTTCTGTATATGTCTATTAAGCTCAATTATTCTAGAGTTGTATTTATGTCCCTTGTACTTTTTTTAGTTTCTGTTTAGAGGATCATTCCACTTCTGTAAGTGGGTTGTTAAAGTCCCGAGTTATTATGGTGTTATAGGATATCATATTGCTGAGACCAATTAAGGTCTGTTTCACAAATCTGGGAGCATTTATGTTAGATGCATAAATATTTGGAATTCAAATATACTCTTGTTTTGTTCCCTCGACCAATATGAGGTGACCATCTTTGTCCTTCATTACTTTAGTTGCTTTAAATCTATTTGTATCTGAAAATAAGATTGCAACTCCTCCTTTGTTCTGATTTCCATTTGCCTGAAATACTGTTTTCCAGCCCTTCACCCTGAGTTTTGTTTTATCCTTCAAGGCTAGGTGTATTTCCTAGAGATAGCACATAGATGGCTTGTGTTTTTATATCCAGCCAGCCAGCCTCTATTTTATCCCTCTTCAATGAGGAATTCAAGCCATTAAAATTTATTGAGAGAATTTATAAATGCAATGAAATTCTATTCTAAAATTTTGTGAATATATGTTGCTTAGTTTTATCCTTTGTACCTTTGTTGAAGCTACATTTTTTCCTGTAGGTTGTGGTTGTTTACTTTGCTAGTGGTCCATTGTGATATTCAGTGTGGAGAATAGATCTAAGTACTTCCTATCAGCTGATAATGTTGTGGCAGATTTTCTCAATGTTTGTAGGTCAATAAAAGATTTTATTTCTGTATCAATATTGAAGCTTAGTTTAGCAGGACATGGAATTCTGGTCTGAAAATTGTTTTGTTTAAGAAAAGTAAAGGTAGATGACCATTCTGTTTTGACTTGGAAAGTTTAGTGGAAAAGTTCGCTGTTCCACTGTAGGATCTTCCTCTATACGTCATTTGATGCTTACTCCTAGCTGTTTGCAGGGTTTTCTCTTCATTATAATGGGTCTTAGAGATATTCTCTTTGAGTTGAGATGACCTGGGGTTCGATATTCCTCTAAAGGGATTGTGTTGGATACTTTAGTGAAACTTGGAAATTTTCATTTATTGTGTCCTGCAGTGAGGCTTCTATTCCTTTGGGGCATTCTTCTTTGCCTTCAGGGATCTCTATAATTCAAATGTTTTAACACTATGCAAAGTCCCATAATTTTCTGAGCAACTGCTCTGCTTTCTCTTTCTTTTGCCTCTTTAACTATCTGGGTTAGCACAATAACTTTACCATCTAGCTTTAAGATTCTTTCTTCTCCATGTTTTATTGAGTCTTTCTACTGCATCCTTAAGTTCCCTTATTGACTCCTTCAATTTATTAAACTCTGCCATATCCTGTCTATAGTCTTCATATCTTTCATCCATTTTTTGGTGATATTTTACACTTTTTCATTTCCCTTTATTGCTTTTGCCATCCATATTTTAAATTCCTTTTCTGTCATTTCCACGAAATCTTTACAGGTGGAATCATATACTGTGGCTGCCTCATGATCCTGTGGAAGGTTTGCTCTGTTTTATTTTTCATGCTGGAAGAATTTTTCTGCTGGTTACCTCTCTTTTGTGTTTTCTTCCTGTTCTTTCCCCTATGTTTTCCTCTCACTGACTCATTAACTTTAAATTACTTTGTCTCTGAGCTTAGGTGTTCAAGTGGCCTTTAGATGTATGTCCAAAAGGAAAAGATGGGTTAAGAGCAAGAAGGAAGAAAGGAAAGAAAAACATATAGAAAAAAAGAGAAGGGGGGTGAACGTAAAGAGTTGAAGAAAAGGAGAAACAAAAGACTGAAAGAGGGAAAGAGAGAAACAGTAGAAATGGAGCCACACTCACAACTCCAGGGTTGGTTGGCCAGGCAGGGTAGGCCATTTAAGGACGGTATCTCCTTACCAGTCTGGGCAAAAACAAGACCCCACCTCTGAAAAACAAATAAACAGCAGTATCTTGCAATGTGGACCTACCAATACCATCTTTCCAAAGGCCAAATTTAGAAAGACATTCTAGATTATGAGCTCATTGCTTCCTTCAACCAGACCAATGCTATGAGCCTTGAGTCAGACCAAGTCTGTGATCCCCAGTCCTAAGAGAAAAGAAAAAATAAAGATAGGTAAAGAGAATTAAAAATATAATTATATAAACTGAAGAAAAATAAAGAGATATCTTAGTTGTTGTATGAGGAATTTATGTCAATAGGATGAGAAATGTAGAATAATCTCTACCAAAGGAGAGAAATAAAAAAGAAATGAAGGATAAAAGGGACCAAAAAACTGTAACCAAAATGGAGGATACCATTGGGTTGCCTTGCTATTGAAGAAATACCTTGCTGTTGAAGAAAGCAAAAAATGAAAAATAAAAATACACCCAAACCATACCAAAGAAAACAGAAACAACTAAAGCAACAATAAAAAAAGAAAACAAGAAAACTTAGGGGAAAAAATTAGGCAAAAGGCAAGACAATGGGACAGAAAATGTGTGTGAGTATATACACAAGGTGGCCATAAAGTTGCACACCATTTTAAATTGCACACAAACTTCATGGCCACACACACACACACACACACACACACACACACACACACATTCATTGCAATTGCAATACATTTTATGTACACCAGATGGCGCTGTGGTGTTAGGAAAGGGAGAACACACTCCATTTTCACTACATAATATGGGGGTATAAGTCATTCTCTAGTTTCTAAGGAAACCCAAACTTGTCTTCCTGAACTACTTACCCCTAATCACAGCCTTGCCAGTTCACCATCAGTGCCCATGGGTTTTGGGTCCCAAAGGTCTCACCACATTTCTCAGGTGGCACGTTTTTATCTTGCAAACACTGCCTCCAGTGACACAGTGGTTTTCCCCAGGAGAGGGGGCACTCAGCTCACCCCAAGGATGGTGGCCCAAGCTCAGCCGGTGCACCAGAGCCAGTTGTCTGCTAGGACCCAGCGGAATGTTTCTCCCACTCACATTTCCCACAATGGCAGCCCACTTGCAGGCAAGCTAGTGGGAGCTTCATCTAGCCGGGCACTCAATCTCAGGTGCCTGAGGATGCTTGGGTTTCCTTGCTCTTCTAAGCCTCTCCAGGTAATCCAAAAACAAACCCACAGACAACCCTTTCCAACCAACACTTTCCAGTCCTCTACAGGAGGGCTGCTGGCCAACCTCAGATCCAGACCTCCTCGTTGGCCCTGGAGTTTCCCACTGTTCCCCTGTGCCCCTGGAGCCACATTACTGGGTAGGTTCCTCCAGCCAGAGGTGGGTGAAATCTTTTGTCCTCTGTCTCACCAAGAGCAGCCAGCAAGGAGATGTCTCTAGTCTGCCCCTTTGCTCTGACCCAACTAATGCTTTTAAATATTTAGCTTCAGAAACTATGCAATGAGGGGTCAGTCTTAACTTCAGGCTACTTTAGACATCACTTTTTAATACATCTTAAGCTATGGTCTTACATTTTTCCTCAGTTGCCAATAACAATAATGTAATAACCATCGGTTAAGTCTTGTGTATGTATGCCTCTAAATGCATGGCCACCACACATTTCATAGAGCCCTCATATAAAATACATGAATTGTTTTCTATACATATGAAGTTCACAGAAAGGTTTGACAGGGACTTTTACATGTAACAACAACAGACATATATTTATAGATTAAACATTGGAATAGAATTTAATTAACTTTACTTCTTAAAACAACAGAAAAAATAATTATTCATATAGAAGTAAGAACTTCCCATCTTCCTGATTGCAAAACTATTATTGTTTTAGATTTTAATGAAAATATTTTAAATCAAACATGGTTAACAGTTTTAAATATACTTCCTTTGCAAACAACAAAAACACAACTGAAGAGACTTTTGTTAGATTGCTCTGGCAGTGTTGATTCATATTTGTCTTTTCAGTGTCTAAGGGACTAAATTCTGCCTCATACCAGATTTTTTAATAGATTGCTTCATGTTATTACTTATGAATACCCCAATTCTCATAATTCTATGGTAGGAAATACCCCAATTCTCATAACTCTATGGTAGGAAAAGGATAAAATTGTGTCCTCCTGACAAATGAGCAGCAGTATATTTCTCTTGTTCTTTGCATTTGAGATTTGGGAATGTGATTTCCGTGAAACAGTCAATTATTTCTTGCAAACTCTTGGTGTGACTGTAAAGAAATAGATCCAGGCAAGGACTTTTTTCCTTTCATCTTTCCTTAAACCACCAACTGACCAGGAAGTAATTATTTTGTTGATTCTCATGTCTTTATTGTTTGAACTTGAGGCTATTACACCTCCCTCCCCTGGAGTAATTGGCCTTGCTGACAACATAGTTCTAAACTATGTCAGTCAGATGTAGACACTTTACCTCATCTTGAACTCTCGCAGGCTATATTGTAAAAGTGTAGGATATGTACAACCCACAGCACAAACAAAATAAGAATAATATTATGTTCAAACACATCATACAATGTTTAAAATGCCATCAAGTGTTAAACATTTCCACCCACGGTGTTCAATACTAGTTTATTAATTCATTGGTTGTTGATTAATTAATTCCTTCAGTGTGACAGTCATTCATTTACTTTAAAGGCAATGGAATATAGTAGAAAACATGGCTTGGAATAAGACTAAATTTGAAGCCCATTTTTACTGCTTACTAGGTTAGCAAAATTAGGCAACATATTTAATATTTCTAGGTACCAATGTTCTCCTCACAGTAGGGACAAGGATACACATGCTATCACATTAAAAAAGTAAAATATACTATGCAACAGGTCTGTTGGGGTGTGAGCAGACAGCAATGCATTTGTTTCTTCTAACACATTTTAGTATATTATTTTGAGTGTATCAAACGTTCACTACCTTATACACAGAGTGGGAAACTTTTGTCCTGAAGGCCATCTATAACCCTCAAGGATTTACAGTGCCTTCTTCTGACTGAGTCCAAATTTACAGAACAAATCCTTTCATTATTATTAACACATTTTCACTGATCATTTATCTTTTTGTTTTCCTCACCTTTATCTGTCTTCTCTTTTCTGCAAACCATTAGTGACATGACAATTTCTTGGTTTTTACAGTTTATGAGAAACCTAATCATTGCAGAACAGAGTTAAACAATCAAACATCTAGCTCATTTCAAGATGATATTCCCTCTAACATTCCAAACCTATTAAGAAAAAATATTAGAAGGGAATATGAAACTGTCATGTTAATTTTTTCCCACTGAAATAATACACAAAAATATTATTTGTTGGTTGCATGCATACTGTTAAACATATTTACACACATATGTAGGTTTTTCAAAATGTACCCCTATAGTATTCAAAATATAAGATACACATTTTTAATTCACAAATATCAATTCAACAATGCTAAGTATGAACATAGGTAACCTATTTGTTGTACATCTTTGTTTGTTTCTATCAACAATGTATCACTGTACTTGCATTCATAAAATTTACCTTAAAATAATACAAGATGTGTTTAAGTGAAGTATGGCATGTCTGAATGATTCATAAAAGAATGAAGAAAAAAGTGTTTTGTTAACAGTCTTGTTAAGAGATTGTTACTCTGTGTACATGAACAAAACACAAGCATTTTCAACCTCTACCTCCTCCTGTGTGTTCTTGGGTTAATGGCATATAAATAAGTGGATAGGTCCATGGGGGTGGGGTGTAGGTATCTGTGTGCAGAGATTGACAGTACTGGAGGGAAAAATATGTGCATTTGTGCAAATATAGTATTTATAGAGAAAAGTTAATATATCACAAATGCACACCTTGATGAATTTTCAAGATACAAACATACACATGACCAACACCCAGCTTGTGAAATAAATCATTACCATAATATTCTCCTGCAACACTGATTACGCCCTCTTGTTACTGCATCAGCCTCCCAAAGGGCAGCCACATTTTTAACTTCCAACACCGGAGGATAGTTTTGAGTGAGTTGTTTGCTTATGGTATTTTTTTATCTTGTTTTGTTTTCTTAAATTCTAGATTACTTCTGTCAATATGATATTTGATGTCGACATTGTAGATAAAAATACGACAATTACCATGTTCTTGCATAGATACGCCACAATTTACTTTTTCTAGGATAAAGATGAACGTTTGAGCTCTTTCTATTGTATGACTATTATGAATAAAATTGCTTTAGGAATTCGTGTAAACACTTCGTAGTTCAAGTACTAACACGTTTCTATTGTATGTTCTTTCGGTAGAATTGCTATTATCAAATACATATAAGTTCAGAACAAGGGGGTACTGGGCATTGTCAAAAATTTCCTTATAAAGTCATATTAATTGAAAAAACAGCATTATTGGAGTGTTCCTATTCCTTCATATTATTACCAAGATAATTTTATAAATGTCACTGTTCTTGTGGGTATTTAGTGATATCTAATTCTGATTTTAATTGGATTTCCCTTAAACTGATCATTTTAAACATCTTTTCACTTATTTTAATGATCATTTGGATATCTTGCACACACATGTGTGTATAAGCACACACAATATACTTGTGTGAATCTTTAATGCATACTTCTATGAGGTTAACTGTATTTTTTGTTTGAAACAGAATCTCACTCTATCACCCAGGCTAGAGTATTATGGCCTCACCCTAGCTCATAGCAACCTCGCACTCCTAGGTTCAAGTGATCCTCCTGCCTCAGCCTCCTGAGTTGCTGGGACTATAGAGTCCTGCCATGATGCCTGGTTAATTTTAATATTTTTAGTAGAGATAGGGTATTGTTATTGCTCAGGTTGGTCTTAAACTCCTGAGCTCAAACAGTCCACTTATCTCAGCCTCCCAGAGTGCTGGTCATCATGCCCAGTCACATTAATTTTATAGAAAGCATAACCAAATTATAAAATATACAAATACCAGAATAATACTATGTATATGGGAGGTAATACATCAAAAATATTCCCTTATAATGTGCAAAGTTTTACAAGTCTGCCATAAGAAGATAGTTTGTTTAGAAATTTATATATCTAGAACTATTTGGTGTTCAATGTATATAACAGCTTCCTTTTAATCTGTGTTTTTCAATTGTTTTTAATCTCATGGCACACTTGAACCTATAGTTGAACTTCCGCAGCACACTGAAATTATGTTGATTTTAAAAAAGAGTTAGAAAAAAGAATATGGAGCTTTGAACTTCTTTCAGAAGCAATTTTGCTCTCATGGCACACTGGTTAAAAAGCTCTGGTTTAGATTCACAAGTGATTTTTATGTGCCATTAAGCTTGTGATGTAAAATTAAAGAGATTAGCCTTGAAAATGAATTCAGAGGTCATTTCCATGCAGTAGAATCCCTGAATTTTCTTTATTCTGGTTTTTGCCACTCTTTGGAGCAGCACAGTGGCTGACATCTGTCATCCCAGCACTTTCAGTGTCCGAGGTAGAAGGACCGCTTGAGGCCAGTAGCTTGAGACCAGCCTGGCCAAAATAGTAAGACCCTGTATCTACAAATAAATAGAAAAATTAGTTTAGTGTTGTGGTGCACACCTGTACTCCCAGCTACTTGGGGGCTAAAGGAAGAGGTCCCGTGCGCCCAGGAATTTGAGGTTGGTGGGAGCCACAGTGATGCCATGGTCCCCTAGCCTGGGCAAGAGAGTGAGACTCTGTCTCAAAACAAACAAACAAACAAAAAAACTCAACTAGATATTCTCATCACAGTAATGGTCATAAATACTCCAGTACAGTAGGATTGTGTGCTAGAAATAACCATTTTTTACATTGCTCTTTAGATATCATTTCTTTGTTCAGCAAGACCAAAATTTCCTTATGTATGGGATTTCCTTTATATTTTATTTAAAAAGGACAATTGGTGCATCTTAGAAGAGTACAGGTGAAACTTACTAAATGTAGAATATAAATATTTGAACACATTAACTAAGAAAATGCCATGAAAGCTCTGTTAACCAGTTCGATGAAAATATTTCAAATTGTGTATAAAGCCAGCACTTTGTACCCAAGATTGCGTTAATGTACACAGCTATGATTTAATAAAAAAAAAGATAAAAAAGGACAATAGATGTATCCATATATTCATTTTCATTTGTATACTTATTTTAAATATATTAGCTCAATTGATCCCCTTATCAACTATAAAAATAAATCATATCTACGTAACCTTAAGTGCAAAGACTTTAGTATGTGGAATTGGTTCAGTGTTGGGGGCAGGGGCAATTATTAAAGTAATCAAGAAGAGGAAAAATCAGAATGTGAATGGCCACGCCAACTCTGAAAATCAAGCCATAGGAAAATATTTGGTAAAACTTCCGGCTACAATAAATTCCAACGCAGGCCATTTGCCTTCCAAGTCTTTGCTTTGGGAAAGATTTAGAAAAATGTAGAACATTGATATATATGGGATACTTTTTGATTTAATTAGGATGAACTGAAAATAAATAAAAATTAGGCAAATATTAGCAAAATTACTTTCCATTTTAGGCTGAGAAAAATCTTTAGTAGAGCGTATTTCTTTCCATCTCGACTTATAATGTAAGGTGTTGAAGTGCTCGGAATTTTAGGGCCTTCCAGCATTAGAAAAACCAATTACTTCTGTACATCGAGCAGAGATAAATATCAGATTCCTTATCAATACCCTTGCACTACTAATATAAGTAAGATAATAAGAGTCAGCTCAGCAGTGCAGAAGAACGTCTACTTTTTTTTTTTTTTTTTTTGCAATTTTTTGGCCGGGGTTGGGTTTGAAACGGCCATCTCCGGCATATGGGGTCGGCACCCCACTCCTTTGAGGAGGAGGAGTACAGGTGCTGCCTACTGCTTTATACTTTCTCTACTTTTCTCTGTGCTTTAGAAAACTTACCCACACAGGTGACATGGTTACAAGTTCCTTTTTTTCTTTGGCTTCTATTTGATTAATGAAAAAAAAAAAAAAGAAAGAAACAGACTTTTGGGGGATCTGCTTAGAGAGGTCAGGTGTTCGGTAGCTCCTGAATGAGTTTTCCTGCCAGGTAACCTGCCCCTAAAAATAGTACTTGTGTCTATTCTGGGGACAGTTCCTCCCCTTGACCTCAGGCCTGTAGGGATAATATTTTTGAAATTCTGAGTCCTAGACCCATTCTCATCCATGGCCACATCTTTGTAAAAATCTCTTAGGATATCTACAATTACATTGCTGAGTTTGTGATGTTTCCAGTCAGAACCCTGGAAACAAACAATCCTTATAGATACCCTGAAGACATCTTCCCTAAAATCGAAAGAGAGATCAACAAGCCAGGGCCGAAACTCATAATCAGACACAATCTTTTCATTTTCATTTCTGTTCCCATGTTCCTGATTTCTTTTGCATTATTTGAATACGTTTTAAGGTTTTCATTTTGTTTCATGTATTACCTTTAAATTATAACTCTTTAGTTGTTTTTTTTTTATATATATTTTGGTCATCATTTTAAAGGTCAACATACATTTGCACTTTAAGCAGACTACTTAGAGTAAATAATTTGCCACACACAGAGTAGAACATTTCCTACACTTAAGGTGAGAAAATCTTCAATATTATGTATTTTTCTACCTTTTCTTCTGTCCTTTAAATCGGTCATCCCCAATCCTCTTGGCACCAGGGACCAGTTTCATGGAAAACAACTTTTTCATGGACAGGGTGGAGGGCAGGGGTCATTCAATTCTCCCAGGGAGCACTTAAGCTAAATTCTCATCCAAGTGCAGTTTGGAGTAGGGGTCACTCCTGTGACGATCTGATGCTGCCTCTTATCTGACTGGAGGCAGAGCTCAGGCAGGGATGGAGAGTGACGACAAACACAGGTAAAGCCTCGTGCACCGGCCTGCTGCTCGCCTTCTGCTGTGCACAGCCCTGCTCTAAACAGGCCGCAGGCAGGTACCAGTCTCAGGCCTTGGAGTTGGGGACAGCAGTTTTATTTAATAAACTATAATTGCTATATAAAACATCTCCATATGCCGTCATTGTCATAATGCAGTGTTAGGATGTTTGTTTTAAACAACTGTTTACATATCCAAAGACAACAGGGAAATTTACCTTATGTATTTCTCTTTATATTACCATTCCCAGGGCTCCGGCCTTCTTTCTAAAGGTCACAGTCTACCTGACATCCTTCCCTTGGGCCAGGAGAATAACCTTTAGTGTTTCTTACATTAAAGAGTGGTTGGTGGTGAATTCTTTTAGTTTTCTTTTACTGGAAATGTTATTATTTTCTTCAATGATGCTTTCCATGGAAATAGAACTTTATGTGGGAAGATTTTATTTTGTATTTCTTTTAGGACTTTAAAGTTATTACTCTCTTGCTTCTGATGAGAAATCAGAACAATATATAAACACAGGAGAATCCAACGTATGAAATTAATTTCTATTACCAATTAAAATAGATGTTAATCCTTCCAAAACAGTAAAGCAAGGCTTTGGAGCAGGCAGTGGGGGGAAACTCTTTTATTAGCACTTGAGCATAACCAGTAGTGTATCATGATCATTTCTTCATATTTTGTTATTTTATGGTATTAAAATAATGCTGTAGATGCCAGAGCAATATATGCCAAACACGGGTTGTTACAGACAAATTTTCTTTTTTCTTTTTTTTTTTTTTTTTTGCAGTTTTTGGCCGGGACTGGGTTTGAACCTGCCACCTCCAGCATATGAGGCCAGCACCCTACTCCTTTGAGCCACAGGCACCACCCCAGAGAAATATTTTTAAAGGCCCAGCAAAATAAAGGTGAAAGACCTATCATGGTGCCTCAAATGAGCACCTGTCTGCTCTGACAAGAAAAGACAAGACTCCTCTTTAAGAAGGATGATGCATACTACTGTTTCTCTATGACGCTTGGGGTTTGGGAGTCAGATTGACGGACCTGATGGCACAAACAACCCTTGGTATGTTATGTGGTCATTGAGCAGCCAGTGGGGGAGGTTTTGCTGACCCAATAGAACTGGCTCAGCTGGTTCCCCCAACACCAATGTGTGTCTCTCAACCTGCAAGTGTATAGTAGGCGGTTGCCTCAGATTCTGCTGTATTTATTATCGGCTCCCTGTAAGTGACAAAGAACAGAGAGCAAAACAATACAAAGAGGATGTGTGTTTATAACCCGGCTTTTCAGTCTCAGCGATAATTCTCACACTGACTTGACTGTTTCTTATTCTTTCTCATCTTAATTCAGGAAGTTGACTTGAGTATCTCTCTTAATCTCCTCAAGCCACAGTTATATTCTCTGTACCCCTATAGGGTTGAGAAGCATGATAAATAAAAGAAAATTAATACACATTCTCTGGCGCAGTAATTTCTGTCTCTCTGGGTTCCTATAAGGAGTAAAGGAGATGACAAATACGAAATGGTTTGGCTTGTAGCAGATCCACAGACTATGTTAGTTTGCATTTCCCAGTTAGATTAACGAATAAAACAAAAATATGTTGAGTCCTAGTCAGGGGTTAAGGAGCTGGAGAGAAAAATGTTAACACGTATGCATATGTTTTTATATATACACATGCATAATATGTGACATATATACAAACTTACGCAACTAACAGAAGATTAAGTGAATTTCTCTGTTTTGTAAAGTTGAGTCTAAGACCCTAAATTAAAAACAATAAAAACTCAAAACACTCGTTTTCTAATAACAAAATCGTCAAGCTATGACATGAGTCCCTGAAAGAACGGTAGGGGTAGAACTGGCCACCAGCCCTATGCCCTGTCCAGTACACGAGCAAACTGAGACCGTAGTGGAAGGGAGCGGGAAGGCACGATCTTTGGGTCAAGCTTTGCTCCTTGTACATGGGGCGCCTGCTCTGCACACCTGAGGGGCAATGAGACTCCTTCAGAGAAATTAGACACTCAAGCAAGACGACACTGGAGTCTTCACAGGTGACTTTCTGGGATGCGGCTTGCCACAGTCCCAACCCAGCTAGGATGAGAGAGTCTTGGGGTAGTTGTCACAATCTGCCAAGTTGGGGGTATATGAACACACAGTGTGGTGTCCATATCTGCTTTAGAGGTGTCAGAAGACATGAGGCCGCCAGCCGGTCAAAAAGGGGTCTTGCTAGTGAGCCTGGAACAAAGGCGGGGGAAACATTATTCCTGACACGCTCGGCCCCCCCATCGCATGGGGGAAAACTGCAGCTGTTCTGGGAGCTCCCCTCGAGGAAGTGCAGAGGTTTCGGAGAAGGCAGACCCTGGAGGTCTCCCCAGAAATTCCCCAGGCAAGCAGGATCACACAAAGTGCAGGTGAGGTGAATGTGGTCAGAATATTTACTGCTGAAGGGATTAACTGGAGATTAGGCTATTTTGGATGGGTTGCCCTGTATCTGACACTAACAAGGGGGTGAAGCTGATTGGTATCCCAAGGTAACAATATGGACCTTCCAACTATCCATTGATCTCGGACCAGTCACTTCATTTGAATGTCTCAGTTTTCAGATCTCTAAAATAATCTTTAAAAAAGATTACCTCTTGGGCGGTGCCTGTGGCTCAAAGGAGTAGGGCATTGGCCCCCTATGCCGGAGGTGGCAGGTTCAAACCCAGCCCCGGCCACAAACTGCAAATAAATAAATAAATAAATAAATAAATTACCTCTTTATAGACTCCCTTTATGAAGATGTAAAGATTCTTGCACATAGTAGGAACTACAAAAATATTCTGCATAAGTCTGCAGCTAAAGGCAGCATACTGCCCAGTATTTTATGTCTGAGCAAAGCAATTTTCATTGTTTTATGTAATTCACAAAACTCCAGAACTCATTAGAGAGCCAAAATAATTTTCCCAAGCAACCAGCTAGTAAAAAAACGGAGCCAGAATCTGAACCCAAATACGATTCTCAGCCATTTTTCTGAAATTGGCCCCAGAGGAAGGGGTGCTTAATTACTAAGTAAAGTACCACGCACAAAATCCAGCTCACAGAAATAAGAGAAATTTTTTTTCCTTTTGCATATACAGCCAGTCACTGATAATTGGAAAAGCAGGCTGCATTTGCTGTCCGTGTGCACTATGGGCTATGAACCTGCTGGAGGGTTTTGGGTACATGTCTGCTTTAGAGAATACGCTGATTAAATCTCTGAACTTTACTTGCAATAAATTTTCCCCTGTCACAGAGATTTATGTGATCATAAAGTAAGGGTAATCAAGTGAAGGAGGGACTTTCCCCAGAATCCTAAACCTAAGAATATATGAAACCAGCCCAACTCATATAACTAAATAGGAAACCTCCATAGACTTTGGTACAGATCCTTTTTAGTGCTAGAAAAATCTATTAACACTGCTCCAATATCATTTGGAGATTTGAAATGTGGAAGAAAGCACTTTTCTTATTTGATAGTTAAATTCAGATATCAACAACCGAGCCACGATATGGAGTGTTTGTCAGTTACATACATTGGAGAGAAAATACATGAAGCTTATTAAAATAATTATTTTACATCAAGCATGTAGTCATTCACATGTTGTAATGTGATTTAAATATCTCCAAAATCCTTTGAAGCATTATTTTCACTTTAAAAATGAGAAAATCTTGAGAATCAGAAATTACCCTTTGTCACATTGTCAGACATGAATATTATGACACTCTGTAAAAATGTATATGATAATTTGGTCATTATTTCTGAAAACCAGAAAGAAAATATTTAATCATATTTTTGAGATGTGTTAGATAGTTCTCACTTTACATACCTGACTGAGAGAGTTATCCAATTATGAATAAACTCAGACTCATAAATGGAAATGGATAATTGAACATGTATTAAAATTTGAGTCAAAAGGAAAACAACCAAAAATATCAGTTCATCCTTCAAGTTAAGGTCAGTTGAGCAAAAACATGAATTATCTTTTATCTGGTGTCATCTATTCAGATATTATTCTATTAAAGACCTCAGGGTGTGTATCCATATGCAATAATATATTAGAAAATAATGGAGATATAATAATAAATGATATTTTCCTCATCTAAAAGCAACAAGTGATTAGTGTATATACCAAGTAATACCTGTGAGTGATCTGTAAATGAACAAGTATAAGAATATAAAAGAAAAAAATGGAAAAAGCAATTTTTTAAGAGTATAAATTTTATTTTTTTGTTTTTTCTTTTTTATGTATTTTTTTATTGAATTATAGCTGTGTACATTAGTTCAATCATGGGGTACAGTGTGCGGGCTTCATATGCAATCTGAAATATTTTCATCCACCTGTTCGACATAACCTTCATGGGATTTTCTCGTTTATTGTGTGAAACATTTGTGTCCTGCATTTAGTAGGATTCACCCGACCCTTCCAAGATGCACCATAAGTGTGATCCCACCCTTTACCCTCTCTCCACCCCCCCTCCCCTTCCCTTCCTTTCCCTGTCTGAAAAAGCAATTTATGGAAGATAAAATCCAAAAAATTAAAAACATAACAAAAGTCAAAAATATTTCATATAATATAAAAGCAAAAAATATAAAACAACAAAAGTGATATACTATATGTACCTAACTTTCAAAAATAAAAAGTTAGGAATGGTGAACCCTGACTTATGACTTTTGAGGACGCACGGGGACCATTCTGCTGCACTTGTCCAGTGATTCAGTTCTTGATCTACATCCCGAAGAACTTTTCCCAGAAGTCCATAAGAGAACGCCGTCAGCATGCACACGGAAGAATCGTTCATGATCCTGGGGGCAAACTCACCATTACGGGAATGATCAAGGATAAACAATAAATGCATTCCCATGGATATAACATCAATAGTCCATGAAGAGAAAGAGAAAAAATACAATAGAGAATGTGGACAAAGGAAATAAATAAATGGCGTAAAAGAGATCTTTGGCATGGGTAAATGACAATGTACTGTCAACTGAGGAGTGTGAGTAGTTGAATAGTTATTTTTAGTTTTTTGAGGATGATCTCACTTACATATGGAATCTAAACTATGTTAAGCCATAGGATACAATGGTGATTTCCAGAAGCTGGAGTGGTACATGGGTTATATTTCTTCTTTGCAGAGGGCAGACAGAGTCTCACTTTGTTGCCTTCAGTAAAGTGCAGCGGCATCAGAGCTCAAACCCTTTGGCTCAAGCGATTCTCTTGCCTCAGCCTCCAGAGTAGCTGGGACTACAGGTGCCTGGAACAACACCTGCTATTTTTAGAGATGGGGTCTCGCCCTTGCTCAGGCTGGTCTTGAACTCTTGAGCTCAGGCAATCCACCAGCCTTGGCCTCCCAAGTGCTAGGATTGCAGGCGTGAGACACCATGCCCAGGGTAAAAGCCATAATATTAATCAAAGGGTCAAATTTTGTCTAACAAGATTTCAGTTTGATAGAAAAAATAAGTTTTAGCAATCTAGCCTGGGATGACGACTATAAAAAATAATGTACATTGTATTAATATATGGTAAAATCGCCAAAAGAGTGGATTGTAAAGTCAAAGTGCCTGTGACTTTCATGCAGGAAGGTAATTACCCTTAATGATGAGAAAAGTAAGGCTTTCCTTTGTGATTTTTTTTTTTTTTTTTTGCAATTTCAGAACCAACTTTGAGAATCAGGAGATGGTGCCCCAAGTGAAAGATAGAGTCTTCAAGTCCCATGATTGTTTTTATTTTACAATTACCCCGTCAAAATTAATTCTCATGGACTATTTACATGAGTATTTTTACTCTTGAAAAGTAGTGGGAAAGTTTTAAGGCTTGTGTTTTTTTCTTTTACGGTTTTATTTTATATATTGCATAGTTTAGTATGACTTAATTGACTTTTAATTTGTAAAGAATCTCGTTAGATAATGTAATTAGTGATTGGTCATTGTGCTGAAGAAGAAATAGTTTATTTTGCATTATTTCTTTTAGTATAGATTCAAGGGATGTAAGTTGTTTTTGAAGCAGAGACTACTTAGGAAATTGTAATTTTCCTTGCATGAACAGCTCATCTACATAAAACTGAAAGTGTGAAATAAAGAAGTTTCTCGCTATTCTTAGTCTTGGTACAATTTGTGTTTTCCATGCCTTTCCAGTTATGACTGTCCATTTGTATGACCATCTCCACATGATAAAAACTGACATTTTTGAAATAAACCACAATAATTTTCCAAGTTAGATTTTGCCCAATTTGATGTATTCATTTCTAACAGGACTTTCTTTATACAAATTCATTAACTTCAGAACATTGTCCAGAACTGGTGAATACTCTAATTATTAAATAAATTAACAATTGCACTTGGTTTCTGCAAATTCTAATATAGTTTGAGTAAAATAAGTCAAAGCAAGGAAATACAACAAATAAATCTACATTTACTCCTGTTATAATAATATACTTGAGCGAATCCTATAGAAAATAGGATTAAAATATTAATCCTAATATTAAAAATATTTGTGCAAGTTTTTTTTTTCTTTGCAGCCGGGGCTGGGTTTGAACCCACCACCTCCAGTATATGGGGCCAGTGCCCTACTCCTTTGAGCCACAGGTGCTGCCCTATTTGTGGAAGTTTTAAGTAAGTATGTACACAAGTATTTATTTAAGGATACTTACCACAAAAATAAACATGTATTCCACAATTCCCTACAATGATACATACAAATACTGACATCAATATCATGCAATCATCATTCCTGGTATAGGGTCATTTTGTAAAACTAAGTAAATATTTTCCTGCTGTGTTTGCTGTTTTTGTCATTCACTTCACCCCTGTAAATCCCTTTTTTGAGGCACATCTGTGTGGACTGAAAGGCTTTGTTGATCATTCTGTCCCTGACCTCCCCTTGCAAACCACAGTGTTGTCCATAGATGAGCATGGTAAAAGCTATAAGGCAAAAACAGAGAAAATTTAAAATGATTATGTTCACGGTGGTAGATGTCAGGTTAGACGACCTTCAAGGGAACAGTAGACCATGTGCGACAGCCCAGACAATGCCAAGCATTTGCCCTAGAAGGCTGATCTTCACTTTGCAAGACGGATAGGGAACAAATGCCACCCCCAAAAGCTTGTTGACACTGATAGCTCCCCCACATGAAAGATTTCTCAGGTTTACTCTAGCTCGCAGCATCGTGGATTTGATTAGACTGTGGACATCTACGATTTCTCTGAAACTTAATATAATTTTCTTTCTTTAAAGAAATAACCCTGAAATATGAGGGGCTTATAAATAAAACAAAGGTGTATTTCTTACTTATTCTACCTTTCCAATATATCTTGGGGAGGGGAGCTCATGTTGAGAGGATATACTTTTATTTGAAGCCATTTAGGCTTTTAAATTTTTCATCAGTAGGACTCATGATCTTCCACAGAAAGAGGACAGAGAAGAGAGAGAGAGGTCATAGCACAAATGTAAATACATGGCCTGACCATATGGACTCTACCCAGAGCCCATTGGTCAGAATTGGACTCGAGACTCTATTTGCAAGGAGGTTTGAGGCACAAAATCTTTGTGGCCACACATAGGAGCATGATCAGAATCGGTGATCATCAGACTCTCTAACAGTATTAGGAACGATCGAGCTACTGCATTCTGACTGTAGAAGCAAAACAGACCTTTTCACTTTGTTCTTGTTTGTTTTTATTATTTTTAAGTGGCACGAAATAAACCAACCAGAAAACAGAGCAACTATCATTTTCAGAGCATGAAAAATGGTATGAGATTTTGCAAGTACCTCTTCTTCTTAAGAAACCCCCTTCCTCCCAGTCAGAGAGTAGAATTCCTCTGCAGAACATGATCAGGATGAGAAGGAGGCACATGTCCCAGAGTATTCTGTACACTTTACTGTAGCTGAAGAGTATAGACGTAGACTTTGGAAAACATTGCACAAAATACTCTGTTGGTGAAGCATATGTTTTTTCTCATATGTTGTGTCACTTGATGAACAATCACTGAGATTTGGGACTTGGGGTCATATTTGATAGGTTCTACTTCAGATGCTTATCAACATTATCTCAGAAGGAACACAATAGTTGGGATTTCAACAATAGCAGAAAATAGACATCGTACTAAGTAATCTAACAAATTATAATGCATGCACATACAGATATATTAACTGAGTTTGATAAAGCCTTAAGTCTCGTTGCTATTGCCATTTATATTTATTGAGCACCTACTGTGTATTGTGCTACTGCTGGATATTTAAGATAAAATGATATGTAAAAGACATGGCCTCAAAAGATATTGCAGTACTGCTGCATTCGAGAGAATTGTGAATAAATTAATATCATCATTACCCGGTCCATCCATATGGGCACAGGGCATTCAACGGGAGAAACCCAGACCCCACCCACTTGCAAAGCTGTGCTGGAAAGAGAAAGGAATGATGTAGTGCGTTCCACAATGTTCTTTGGAGACTAGCTAGTAAAACAAGAAAATAAAAATAATGGTTTTAATATTCCATGATATGCATATTGCACAATTTATTAATCCATTCATGGGTTGATGGGCACTTGGGCTTCTTCCATGACTTGGCTATTATGAATTGAGCTGCAATGAACAACTGGTGCAAACACCTTTGTTATAAAGTGATTTTTGGTCTTTTTTGAGGATGGAGCTGGAACATATCTTAGTAAAGTATCTCAAGAATGTAGAAAAAAGTATCCAATGTACTCAGGTCTAATTTGAGTTCTTTAAGGGTTTTCCATACTCCCTTCCAAAAACATGTATTCGTTTGCAGTCCCACCAGCAGTGTAAAAGTGTTCCCTTTTCTCCACATCCACACCAGTATCTGCAGCTTTGAGGCTTTGTGATGTGGGCCACTCTCGCTGGGTATAGATGTTATCTCAGGGTGGTTTTGGTTTGCATTTCTCTGACCATCAAGGATGATGAGCATTTTTTCAAATATTTATTAGTCATTTGTCTGAGAATGTTCTGTTCATATCTCTTGCCCAGAGGTAGATGGGATTTTTCTGTTGATTAATCTGAATTCTTTGTAGATTCTAGTTATCAACCCTTTATTAGATTCATACCCTGCAAATATCTTTTCCCATTTTGGAGGTTGTCTTTTTGCTTTGTTGTGTCCTTAACTGAGCAGAAGCTTTTCAGCTTAAGTCCCATTTGTTAATTTCTGTTGTTGCAATTGCCATAGAAGTCTTCTTCATAAAATCTTTCCCCAGGCTGATCTCTTCAAGGGTTTTCCCTTTACTTTCTTTGAGCATTTTTATTGTTTCATGCCTTAGATTTAAATCTTTCATACATCTTTAAATTAATTTTTGTCTTATAGCTCTCTAAGCAACTGTTCTGCTTTCTCTCTCTTTTATTCCTGTGTCTTTGACTACCTGGGTTAACTAAAAAACTTTGTCCTCTAACTCTTTCTTGTTTCTTGCTTCTCCGTGGTCTAAGCTATTTTCAATACTTTCTTCTGCATCTTTACATTCCCTGGTTGTCTCCTTCATTTCCTTTCCATATCCTGTCTATATTCTACATATCTCTCGTCCAGTGTTTTGGTTCTGTCTTTCCATTTTCTCATCCATTCCTTTTATTGTCTTTATCATCTATAATTTGAATTCCCTTTCTGTCAAATCCATTAAATATTTATGGGTGGAGTCTTTTGCAGTAGCTGCCTTATGGTCCCTTGTGTAGTTCCTCTGTCTCGTTTTTCATGTTGCCCAAGTTTTTCTGTTGTTTCCTCCTCGTGTACTTCTTTCTTGTTTACTTCCATGTCTTCGTTTTTCTTTCTTGCTTCATTGCTTCAAATTACCTTGTCTCAGAGCTTAGGTCAAATGGAAGAGAAGGGTAAAGTGCAAGCAGGGAGAAACGAGGAAAAGAAACAAAGAAGAAAAAAAGAAGGAAAGGGAAAAAGAAAGGAAAAAGAAAAAAGGGAAGGGGGATAAAAAGGAATTGAAGAATAGGAGATAATGAGGACAAGGAGAGATAATTGGAGTGATAGAAGAAATGGTATTTATTGGCATGGTGTTTAGACCACTCCTATAATTCACGGATTTTGAGGGCCAGGGCTGGGAGGGTTCTTTGAAATCAGGGGCACCTGACCAGCCTGAGCATATTGAAACTCTTTCTTGTGACCCAAAATATAGGAGTCCTTGATCTTAATGAAAGTAAAAATGTAAGTTAAGAATAGAACCAACTGGGTGGCACCTGTGGCTCAGTGAGTAGGGCACTGGCCTATATACCAATGGCGGTGGGTTCAAAACTGGCCCCCACCAAACTGCAGCTGGGCGTTGTGGGGGGCACCTGTAGTCCCTGCTACTCGGGAGGCTGAGTCAAGAGAATCACCTAAGCCCAAGAGATGGAGGTTGCTGTGAGCTGTGATGCCATAGCACTCTACTGAGGTTGACAAAGTGAGACTCTGTCTCTAAAAAAAAAAAATTTTAAAGAATAGAAGCAACCAAACAAATCAGCAAAAACAAAACAAACAAAATAAAAAATGTACGAATAGCCAAAAATGCAGCAAATTCTGCAATACAGGTGAGAAAAAATAAAGAATAATGAAAGTAAAATAAATAATAAATACTAAAATATGTGTATAATGGAAGGACCAACTTTAATAGGAATACCGATGTTGCAATATGTTGTCAGGACACCAGATGGCACTTTTTTTTTTTTTTTTTTTTTTTAGTAGACCATGAAAACAGCCAGCAACCTCTCTGGTCTTTATTCCTAACTTAGTTGGGTTAGGTGATCACTCAATTATTTCCTCAGGTTTCAGACTCTGCTGGGTTGGTATCTTAAAGCTTACAAGAATCCTTCAGGAGAAGGTCTAACAGTGCCCTGTCTCCAGTTCCCAAGGGGTGCAGGAGTCCCTCAGCCTGTCCCAAGAGTGGAGTTCTGATCCCGGCATGTGGAATTAAGATCTAGCTGTGCCCTCGGGCCCTACTAAGACCTTCTCACGACCTCCCACAATGGCAGCCCCCTGGTGACTGAGACCCTCCCAGTATGGCTGACTCTCCAGCCACCAAATCGAGGGCAAATCCACTCCCACAAGTATTCAAATCTGGTTGCTGTGTACTATTTGAGTCTGCTCACTCTTCCAAGCTTTCCACTCAATGCAAGCTTCTTCCCCAAACAAAAAACTCTGAAAAGGCTTCCTCCCATCCCAGAGCTCTGTGGGGGGCCAAGTAATTCTCCTGGGTACCAATCACTTGCTTAATTCATCAGATTTCCACTGCTCTTGATCACATGTTGTAGGCTCACCACTTCCCCACTGTACTCCCTGAGCTGGGACAGGCTAGGTCCCCACAGCTGGTATGGCTGGACTCTCTCTTCTTCCCCAGTCATACTAGGAGAGCTCAGCTGAGCAATCCTTCTGGTCTGCCTTCTTTCTCTGCCACTGACAAGGAGGATATTTTCAAACTTGATTTTTCCCTTCCTTAGCCTTTTAGAATATAAATAATTGAATTGTGATTTTATGTTTTTTATTACCTCTCTAATTATCTATTTCAAATGTTGTCCATAATTTTCAGGGGTGCATCACTTTTCAACATGGTAAGGTTAAAGCTGAATTAAGTAATCAACAGTTTTATTTTCTGTAAAATTTTTTATCCTTTTGAGTTTGCAAGACTTTCCTGCAGGGTTTCACTGGCAGAACTGATGGCACATTTCTAAATGAAGCTTGATGTAACAAGCGCCTGTTTTAAAGGCTCAAGTTTTAAAATCAAGGTGGGATCACCTGTTCAATGGCTTATTCTCCCACAAGCAACTTGGAGAAATTCTCACTATTGGGAAGCCCAGAATCTTTCCATTTCTGAGTCTTCATTTATGTTTTACATTAAAATTATTGTACAACGTTGAAGTAAACTATTAGATTTAATGAAAACATAATATTGTTTTGGAGTATCTCTCGATTTCTCTATCTTCAGGCCTTCTAAAAAAGTCTAGTTATTCTGAGAGAAGAGCCACAGCCCCTTGGAGAGCTCTCTTCCCCAAGATGCAATCCACATGTGTTTCGGTTAGTTTCTGCTGTTTTAGAACATTAGCCACTTCTCCATTCTAACTAATTTTTGATGTGGAAACTTTTTGTTTGCCAGTTTGGAGACATTTTGCAATGTGAGAATGTTTAGAAAATTTTATGATATGTCTTACATCTTAAAATAGTAAAAACATAGTTCTTGGGAGGACTAAGTGTGGCCCAGGAAGCTTAGAAATAATATTGGAGTGATAAAGAAAAAGATCTGTGGAGACAGCCTAATACCTTTTTAAATATTGAAGTATTCTTCAACTCCACAAGGTTTTCTGGTTTTGGATGGTAAGGAAGTGAAGACTCTCTTCCCAACATAGAAAGTTAAATCCTAGATCAGAATGATGCTAAAATAGGAGTAAAAAATCCAGTCTCTTCTTATAAAATTAAATGAAAGGCAATATATTATGTTTAACAAAAATAACTAAAAAAGAAGAAGTGGAAATGGAGGAAGAGAATGAGAAGGAGGTAAAAGAGAAAACATAATAATTGTGTTAATATTAAAAAATTATTCTGCCTGATTGGATTTTCTAGCCTCATTTCTTCATACCTTCCTAAACCTATTAGACTGACTTTCTTAAATATGATTAGAATATACTTAGATCATCATTAGGCAATGGAGAGCTACATTTTATAAAAAGCATGTCTCTGAAATTATATTATTTTTTACTTATATGTGCCCCGTTGCATTTGAAGTCTTTGAGGGCTTCTTTTGACTGGATTTTTTTAAAACATAATATGCCTTTATTTTTAACGTTTCTTTTTTGAGTATTTTTTTTATTTCAGGTTAATTCGTGGGTACAAAGAATTAGGTTACTGTGTGTGCATTTGTTAGGTGTAGTCCCTGTTGTAGCTGTGTCCACTGCACGGGGTGTGCCTTATACTCCCACATTGTGCCCATTCAGTGGGAGCGCACCAGACCCCCTCCTTTCTTTCCTCTCTCCCACTCTCTCTGTCCCCTTCCCTCCATCTTGAATTGCGTTATTCTCTTGCATGGGAGTGTATTTAATTGTCTGCTGGTTTCATATTAGTATTGAGTACATTAGATACTTGCTTTTCCATTCTTGTTATACTTCACTTAATTAAGCTGAAAAACTTCTGAGCAGCTAAGGACACAACAAGTAAAGCAAATAGACAAGTTTCACGATGAGAAAAGATATTTGCATGTTATGACTCTGACAAAGGGTTGATAACAAAGCCATAAAAAACTCAAATTAATCAACTCAATAATAACAACAACAACAAATGACCAAACAATGCCATCTATTACTGAGCAAGAGACATGAACAGAATCTTCTGTGAGGAAGACAGATGAATGGCTAACAAAACTCATCGTCCAAGAAATGCAAATCAAATCAAAACCACCCTGAGATATCACCTAATCCCACTGAGAATACCTCACTCACAAAGTCCCAAAGCCACAGGTGGTGTCGTGGATCTGGAGAGAAGGGAACACTTTTACACCGTTGGTGGGACTGCAAACTAATATACAGCCTCTTTGGAAAGAAATATGGAGACTCCTCAAAGAACTTAAAATAGGCCTTCCATTTGATCATGAAATCCCATTATTAGGCATCTACCTAGAAGAAAAAAATCACTTTATCATAAGGAAATTTGCACTAGACTATTTGTAATTGCCAAGATAATGGAAATAACTAAATGCCTATCAACACAGGAATGGTTTAATAACCTGAGGTATATGTATACCATGGAATATTATTCAGCCATAAAAATATGGGGACTTTACATCTTTTGTATTAAGCTGTGTGAAGTCACATTTTGACTTGAATTTTGAGTAATATTGTAAGTAAATGTGACTCCTACGTTAGCTGTTTCCTGATGGTCATTGGAGTCTCAGAAGTTCACACAATACAATTTTATTTTTCAATTTTTTTTAGTTAAGTCATTTGTACACAGATCATGAATGCATTTATGCCATTATGGGATTCAATGTGCTGATTATTTGTACACGTTGGAGTGCTTACATCCTACTAATCAACATAGGCTTCACCTCATTTTTCCAATTACAGCGTTAAGGCATTTGTGTTCTACACCTGATAGATTCAACTTGTACTTGCAGAATGCTCCATAGGTGTGGTCCCCCTACTAACCCTCCCTCTATAGACCCACCCCCCCTCCCTTCCCCTCTCCCTCCCCTTCCCTACTTCATCCTGGGCCATAGTTGTGATACATTTTTCATATACAAGTGTGAGTGATTATAAATTGGTTTCACAATAGTACTGAGTACATTGAATCGTTTTTTTCCATTCCTGAGATACTTTACTAAGAAGAATATTTTCCAGCTCCATCCATGTAAACATAAAAGAGGTAAAGTCTCCATTTTTTTAATGCTGCATAGTATCCCATGATATACCCAATTTACTATATGTTTTTTTAAAGCTCCTTTTAAGTGGGGGGAAAAAAGAATAATTCTGAAGTCATCTGGGCATCTGATGGACTTTTGTCTCAAAACAAAAGCATGTTTCCAAGACAAACATTTCTAAGCACTTTCAAAGAGGGATCAACTCTTGCAGTGATACTTTTTCTTTTGCAGATTTTTATTAAAATTATTAAATTTCATATTGAAAAGTGATCAGTGTCATGTTTTTGGACAGGCGAGTGACTAAATTGCTTTGCTGTACAAGTAATGTTATTAATGTAGAAACACTTGTCATTAAAATGGGGCTTTTGCTTTTCAAAATATTCACTATCTGGCCCCCAAATGGTAATGTTATCACTAGTAAATGACCTGGCTATGTGCTCATTATACCAAATCATCAGCATGTTTGATTTTCTCCGTTTCTTTATAGAGTAAAAGGCCCTGTTTAATGTGCATAATGATATGACATTAAATACACATACAGATATCTTATTCTTAGGTACACAGGTTCTACAGTGTTGTTGTTTAGGTTTGATTCTATGCTTGTTATTTTAATTCATTTGACTTCAAAGGAATGTAAGTCCAAGTAAAAGGCTGAAGTCATTTAGAATTAATTTGAGATGTAGTTCTTTCTAGCTGTTCCAGATACTTCATTTATATTTCCGGCATTTGGTAATGATACTAATCCATAAAATAACTTTAAAATCTGCCTTGGATCATTAAATTCATTTATGCTTCATTGTAGGTGTTTAAATAAATTTAACTAGCCTATATACTGAAGAACTTGGTTCTTTTTATGGACTGCAAAGTAGTTTATATATTTTTAAAATGTTGCCTCAGGGTTGACTTTAAATTAGGTACTTTGAATAAGAACACATTAAGAAACTTTGTTACAGAGTATTATAACATTGGTAATTATGTCTTTTTTTGTAAATTGAGAAGTAGGATCTTTTGTCCATGGATGTATTAAGCCATTAGAAAATATATTAAGAACTGGATGAAACCCTTTATTATAGGAGATCAAGTCATTCTAATGGTGGTATTACAATGCAGTTTAATAGTAATCTAAACACATTATCTTTACCCAAAATGTTTTGTTGCTGAGAAACCATTAAGACATTAAATTGTTGGAATTACAGCTGAATTGTGTCATCAGATTGAACTTGATTTGTTTACACCATAGTATAGATGGTTTATGTCTTAGAAATCTAGAAAAAGGAACTCTGACACAAGAAACTATATTTTAAATAAGCTTTTATATAATATATGGAATCTTTTCTATGAAAATTATTTCAATTAATATAGCTTCTATTTAATTTTATCTTATTTAAAATTGTTTAAAGTTATCTGGTCTTTTTAAAATAATGATCTGTTCTTACAGATGCTCAACAGAACAGGGTTGTTTAAAAAAGAAAAATCAAGTTGGGTGCTGTGGCTCACACTTGTAGACCCATTTACTCAGGAGGCTGAGGCAGGAGGTTGCTTAAGCTCAGGACTTTGAGGTTGCAGGGAGCTAGACTGATGCCATGGCACTCTAGCCTAGATGACAGATGAGCATCTGTGTCAAAAAAAAAAAAAAAAAAAAGGGAAGAAAAGAAAAATCAGCACAGGTTCCACCTCCATCCTATCTTTCTCTCTCTCCCTCCTCTACCCCCTCCATAGCAAATTCTTTACCATGATGCAGTTATATCAAGCATGCATTTGATTTCTTACACAAGCTACTTTCTCTGCTTGATATATTTCCCCAGATACTTGAATATTTTTCTTCTTCATGTTTTAGCCATCTGTTCAGCTGTCACCACCTTAGAGAGGACTTCCTTTGACCAACAGCCATTTCTCCTTCTGTCCCTTTATCTAGCTTCCTAGTTCTTTATCATACTTATTATCTGATCTTATTTACTTATTTTTTAACCTCACTGGGTTTATTTGTTTTACTTTTTAATTTTTTTTGAGACAGAGCCTCAAGCCGTCACCCTGGAGAGAGTGCTGTGGCATCACAGCTCACAGCAACCTCCAATTCCTGGGCTCAAGCGAGTCTCTTGCCTCCGCCTCCCAAGTAGCTGGGACTACCGGCACCCGCCACAACGCCTGGCCATTTTTTTTTTTTTTTTTTTTTTTTTTTGGTTGCAGCCGTCATTGTTGTTTGGTGGGCCTGGGCTGGATTCGAACCTGCCAGCTCAGGTGTACATGGCTACCGCCTTAGCCTGTTGAGCCACAGGCGCCGAACTGGGTTTATATTTTTATTGTTTGGGATTCATTGAAGGTACAAAGAATTAGGTTACACTGATTCCATTTGTCAGATAAAGTCCCTCTTATAACTGTGTCCTGCCCTGAAGAGGTGTGCCATACACTGTGACCATCCCCCCACCCTCTCTCGCTGCTCCCTCCTTCCCCTACTCCACCCCTTGTATTAGCTCATCTACTACCTTCATGTTAGAATTGAGTACATCGGATTCTTGCTTCTCCATTCTTGTGATGCTTTACTATGAAGAATGTTTTCCACCTCCATCCAGGTTAACACAAAGGATTTAAAGTCTCCATCTTTTTTAATGGCTGAATAGTATTCCATGGTGTACATATACCACAGCTTCTTAATCCATTCCTGGATTGGTGGGCATTTAGGCAATTGTAAATTAAGTTGTGATAAACAGTCTAGTGCAAATGTCCTTATTATAAAAGGATTTTTTTCTTCTGGGTAGATGCCTAGTAATGGGATTTCAGGATCAAATGGGAGGTCTAGTTTGAGTTCTTTGAGAGTTCTCCATACTTCCTTCCAAAAAAGTTGCATTAGTTTGCAGTCTCATCAGCAGTGTAAAAGTGTTTCCTTCTTTCCATATCCACACCAGCACCTGAAGCTTTGAGACTTTGTGATGTGGGCCTTTCTCACTGTGGTTAGGTGATATTTCAGGGTGGTTTTGATTTACATTTCTCTGATGATTAGGGATGCTGAGCATTTTTTCAAATGTTTGTAAGCCATTTGTCTGTCTTCTTTAAAGAAGGTTCTATTCATGTCTCTTACCCAGTGATAGATGGCGTTGTTGAGTCTTTTGTTGTTGTTGTTGTTGCTTAATTTGAGTACTCTATAGATCCTAGTTATCAAGCTTTTATCCAATTCATAATATGCAAATATCTTTTCCCATTCAGAAAGTTGTCTGTTTGCTTTGGTTGTTGTTTCCTTAGCTGTACAGAAGCTTTTCAGTTTAATTATGTCCCATTTGTTTATTTTTGTTGTTGTTGCAATTGCCATGGAAGTCTTCATAAAATCCTTCCCCAGGCCGATATCTTGAAGTGTTTTCCCCATACTTTCTTCAAGAATTTTTACTGTTTCCTGCCTTAGTTTTAAATCTTTTATCCATCTCGAATCCATTTTTGTACATGGTGCGAGGTGCTGGTTCAGTTTCAGTCTTTTACATGTGGTTATCCAGTTCTCCCAACACCATTTATTGAATAGGGGTTCTTTTCCCCAGTATATGTTCTTGTTTGATTTATCAAAGATCAGGGTGCCGTAAGAGGTTAGTTTCATCTCATAGTTTTCTATTCAGTTCTAAATGTCAATGTCTCTATTTTTGTGCCAATACCTTGCTGTTTTTGATCACTATGGCCTTGATAGGGTGGTAGGTAATACCCCTAGCTTTGTTTTTATTACTAAGAATTGCCTTGACTATACAGGGTTTCTTCTGGTTCCATACAAAATGAAGAATTATTTTTTCCAAATCCTGAAAGTAAGATGATGATATTTCAATGGGGATTGTATTGAATATATAGATTGCTTTGGGTAGTATAGACATTTTTACAATGTTGATTCTTTGCAGCCAAGAGCATGGTATGTTTTTCCATTTGTTAATATCTTCTGCCATTTCTTTTTAGGGTTTCATAATTTTCTTTGTAGAGGTCCTTCATCTCTTTTGTCATCTGTATTCCTAGGTATTTTATTTGTTTTGAAGCTACTGTGAAGGGAATTGTGTCCTTGATTAGCTTCTCATCCTGGCTATTATTGGCATATACAAAGGCTACTGATTTGTGTTCATTGATTTTATATCCTGAAACATTGCTGTATTTTTTTTTTGCTTCTAGGAATCTTGTGGTTGAGTCTGTGGGGTTCTCTAAGTATAAGATCATATTGTCAACCAAAAGCAAGAGTTTGGCCTCTTCTTCCCACATTTGGATGCCCTTTATTTCCTTCTCTTGCCTGATTGCATTGGCTAGAAATTCCAACACTATGTTAAATATTAGTGGTGGTAGAGGACAACCTTGCTTGGTTCCAGTTCTAAGTGGAAAAGTTTTCAGTTTTATGCCCTTCAGTATAATATCAGCTGTGGATTTGGTATAGATGGCTTTGATCAGATTAAGAAATGTGTCACCTATGCCTATATTCTTAAGTGTGCTAATTAGAAAAAGATACTGAATTTTATCAAATTCTTTTTCTACATCTACTGAGAGGGTCATATGGTCTTTGTTTTTGCTTCTGTTTGATATGGTGGATTGTTTACAGACTTGTCTATGTTAAGCCAGTCTTGCATGCTAGGATGAAAACTACTTGATTGTGATGAATGATTATTTTTAAGGTG
This sequence comes from Perodicticus potto, assembly GCA_963574655.1. Taxonomy (NCBI): domain Eukaryota; kingdom Metazoa; phylum Chordata; class Mammalia; order Primates; family Lorisidae; genus Perodicticus; species Perodicticus potto. Next base: position 24,990 of record CAUYRH010024793.1, on the reverse strand, counting down.
TAGCTGTGTAATCTATTGGCTAGGACTTTATTGACAATTTTTGCACCTATATTCATTAGTGAAATTGGTCTGAAGTTCTTTTTAGTTGGGTTTTCTTCCTGGGTTTGGAACCACCATCAACCACATTGGAGTGATGTTTCCTTTATAGAAGGTGTTGGGAAAGATTCCTTCCTTCTCAAGTTTTTGGAATAATTTCTGCAGAATGGATATAAGCTCTTCTTTGAAGGTTTGATAGAATTCTGGTGTGAAGCCATCTGGACCAGGGTATTTTTTGGTTGGGAGATTTTTTATTGTTTCTTTAATCTCAGTTCTTGAAATTGGTCTGTTCAAGAAATTTATTTCTTCTTGGTTAAGTCTAGGGAGAGGGTTTGATTCCAGGTATTGATCTATTTCCTACACATTGTCTAATTTCTGGGCATAGAGTTTCTTGTAGTACTCAGAGATGAGCTCTTGTATTTCTGTGGCATCTGTTATTATTTCCCCTTTATTGTTTCTGATGGAGGCTATTAGAGATTTTACTTTTATGTTTCTAGTTAAGCTGGCCAAAGGTTTATTCATTTTATTTAGTTATTTGAAAAAACAACTTTTTGTTTCATTAGTTTTCTAAATGAGTCTTTTGTTTTCAATTTCATTAATCTCTGAATTTAATTTTGGTTATTTCTTTTCTTCTGTTGGGTTTGAGATTAGATGGTTCTTCTTTTTCCAATTTTGTAAAATAGTTCATGAGTTTGTTGATGCACTCTCTTTCTATTTTTCTAATGTTGACATCTCATGTGATAAATTTCCCTCTTAAGACTGCTTTTGCTGTATCCCACGGGTTTTGGTAACTTGTGTCTTCATTGTTGTTATGTTTGAGGAATTTAAAGAATTCCTCATTTATCTCTTCATGAACTCAACTACCATTAAGCATTATGTTGTTTAATTTCCAGGTCTTTGTGTGGGGATGAACATTTTTGATGGAGTTGAGTTCTTCCTTTATCACTTGTGGTGTGAGAAGGTACAGGGTATAATTTCCATTCTTTTAATTTTGTTGAGGTTTGAATTGTATACTTGGATGTAGTTGATTATGGAGTACCTACCATGGGCTCAAGAGAAAAATGTATATTCTTTAGCTTTGGGATGGTGTATTCTGTACATATATATTAATCCCATTTGTTCTAGGGTCACATTTAAGTCCTTTGTATCTTTGTTTAGTTTCTGTTTAGAGGATCTGTCCAATTCTGTCAGAGGGATGTTAAAGTCCCCAACTATTATAGTGTTATGGGATATCTATATTGCTCAGACCCATCAAGGTCTATTTCATAAATCTGGGAGCATTTAAGTTGGGTGCGTAAATATTTAAATTTGAAATGTCTTCTTGTTTTATTGTTTCTTTGACCAATATAAAGTGTCTATCTTTGTCTTTCTTAACTTTAGTTGCTTTACATCCACTTGTATCTGAAAATAAGATTGCAACCCCTCCTTTCTTCTGATTTCCATTTGTTTAAAATACTGTTTTCCATCTCTTAATCCTGAGTCTTGATTTGTCCTTCAAGGTTCAAGGTATCTCCTGGAGACAGCATATGCATGACTTGTGGAATATGATGGCTTTTTGTGCTTTTTTATCCAATCAGCCAGCCTGCGCCTCTTCAGTGGTGAATTCAGTCCATTGACATTTATTGAGAGAATTGATAAGTGTGGTGAAGTTCTATTCATCTTATTTTTGAAAGTCCATTGTGTAGTTTTATCCTTTGCACCACAGTGGAAATTAAGTTTTGATCTTTAGCTTCTGTTTGTTTATTTTGCTGCTGATCTGTCGTGATGGTCAGTGTTGAGAATAGGTTCAAGTATTTCCTGTAGAGCTGGTCTTCTCATGGTGAATTTCCTCAGTATTTGTATATCCACAAAATATTTGATTTTCCCATCAATTTTAAAGCTTAGTTTAGCAGGATACAGAATTCTGAGCTGAAAATTGTTTTGTTTAAGAATGTTGAAGGTGGATTACCATTCTCTTCTGGCTTGGAAAGTTTCAGTTGAAAAGTCTGATGTCATCCTAATGGCTCTGTTTCTGTAGATCAGTTGGCACTTACTCCTGGCTGCAGAATTTTTTCTTTCATCTTGATTTTGGATAGGTTAATTACAATGTGTGGAGGAGTAGCTCTGTTTGATTGAGATGACCTGGGATTTGATTTCCCATCTGAAAGGATTGTTTCAGGATCTTTAATAAAACTTGGGAAGTTTTCATTTATGATAGTCTCCAGTAGGGTTTCCATTCCTATGGGACAATCTACTTTCCCTTCAGGAATCCCTATTATTCGTCTGTTTGAACACTTTGTAGAATCTCATAGTTCTCTAAACACCTGTTCTACTTTCTCTCTCTTCTGCCTCTTTAACTACCTGGGTTAACTTGAACAGTTTATCCTCTAGCTTGGAGGTTCTTTCTTCTCCATGGTCTAACCTATTTTTGATACTTTCTACTGCATCTTTACATTCCTTGATTATCTCCTCAAGTTCCTTAACCTCTGCTATATTTTTCTATATTCTACATATCTCACTTCTTTGAAGCCTCCTTTGCTTCAAATCACCTTGTTTCAGAGTTTAGGTCTTGAAATGACCTCAGTCTGAGCAAAGCCAAACTTCCTCATGGCCAAAAATACAGAAGTTCTTCCTCTTGATGACAATGTTACATCTTTTTACAATATGTCTCCGGGACACCAGGTGGCGCTATTTTTTTTTAGGAGACAGCACAACCAGCAACCTCTGTGATCCTTATTTCTAACGTAGTTGCCTTCGGTGATTGTCTGATTATTTCCTCAGCATTCAGACTCTGTTGGTTTGGGATCTTAAACCTCACAAGAATCTTTCAGGGGCATGTCTCACAGTGCCCCCGACTCCAGTTCCAGTGGGGGTGCAGGAGTCCCTCAACCTGTCCCATGAGTGACATTCTGATCCCAGCTGATGGAATTAAAATGGCCATGCTTTAGGCCCCTGCTAAGACTTTTTCACAACTTCCCCAGCATTGAAATCTGTTTGCTGTATACTGTTTAAATCCACCCATGCTTCCAAGCTTCCAAATTAATGTGCAGCTTCCCCCAACAACTGAGAACTCCAGAAAGGATTCCTCCCATCCTGGACCTCTGTGGGGGGGGCAGCTGATCCAAGCTGGTCACAATCTTGCCTATTTCATCAGATTTCCTCCACTCCAGATCATATGCTTTATCCAGCTCACCACCTCCTTGCTGTGTTCCCTGGGCTACAACTCTGGGTAAGGTCCTCATGCCAAGTATGGCTGAGTTCTCTCTTTTTTCCCAGTTATTCTAGGAGAACTCAGCTGAACTATCCTTCTGGTGCACCATCTTGGTCTGCCCCATCTGACCTTATTTATATGTTAATTTGTCTGTCTTCAACATTAAAATGTATTCCCCACAGGTCAAGAATTTTTATTTACTGCCATATCCCCAACATTCAGAGCACCATATGGAATATAGCAGGTATGTTCAATAAATATGGACCAAATGACTTTTTTATCACAAAGATTCAACAAAGAATATTTCTACACACTATTGTTTCCTTTATCCTTTTTTTTATAAACATCATTACTTTAATGTTGCTTTTTAGTTTCCTCTGTTACCAGAATTCTTTGGATATACTTCTTGTCCATTCATCACATCTGTTGAATCTCTCACCCTCTCTCATAAGACAGGTGCTGGGTTGTGGAGCTTTCAACTTCCCTATCATGATTAAATGATTTTATATCTCTGCAACCAATTTTACTTTTGTGTGTTATTGGTTTGGAATTGCCACACAATTTGGTGGGAGTTTCAGTTCAGATCCCATCGCTACACATAGTACAGAAGGAGAGATCTGATTTCCCACAAGTGTTCCTATCCTCTGTCCAGGGTAGACTGTGTGCAGGTGATACCCCTGTTACAGCTTCTTAACTTTCAAAGAGCCAAGGTCTTATAAGCCAAGCATGCAAAAGCTGTGGCCTTCTTTCTCAGTTCAGGTGTTCCAGCATTAGCCCCTTATGGTCTCTGACCTCTTAGCATCAAGGCCCACTCCTCTGACTTATCATCTTCACTTCACTTATAGCACTTATAAAATTTTCCTCCTCTGTCTCAGGTTGCTATGAATTAAAAACAAATTTCTATTATAAATTAGTGGGGTTTTTTTCTTTTTGTATTCAAGTTGGGATCACTTCCCACTTTTGCTTAGTCTGTCCTATTGACTGGAGGTACATGTGGAAATCATTTACATTAGCATTTTACAAGCAATATTTCTGAGAATGTTGATGCTTCTATACAGCCAAAGGTATCTGTACCGGGGCCCTTTGTAAATGAGTAGTAATAAACATTTATACAGTATAATCTCTGGATATTCCAATGTTTTAAAGGAAAAATTAGACATAATTTATGAATAAACTTTATTGAATGGTGACCTAATCATTTTATTTCAATATTTCTTGTTATAATTGCATATTTTATTTTCTTTTTGGCACTTTTGATAACTTTGTTTTTTTTATTTTAAATATGGAACACTTCACGAATTTGCATGTCATCCTTGCACAGGGGCCATGCAAATCTTGTCTGTATCATTCCAATTTGAGTATATGTGCTGCCAAAGCGAGTGCTTTTTGGCACTTTTGAAGAATTTCATGAAATGGAAAGTAATTATAATAATGACTTTCAATTAAGTATCCAAAAACCATTGTTTTGGACATCTTTAGTTTCTTTAATGCCATTTATAAGCCTATATTGAGTACTAGTTATATTCATAGGATATGCCAACTGAGTGTTAGAAGCTGACTTTTTGTTATTAATTATTATTTTATTCTAACATATTTGTTTAATGCATATTTTATTGAATTTGGACATATAAAAATATAAAACATTCCTATCACTTTGGAAAGTTCCCTTATTCTATTTTATGCCTTTAATTTTAAACTTTTTCCTACCCCTGCCAGATGTTCAGACATTCCCTCTGAGAACTGAAGAGCCTCCTGGGACGGATACTTCCAAGAATTTGGATGATTTCTTGCATTCTACAAACAGAAACTACTTTGTTAAATTATGGACCAAACTTTCAGAGAAAAAATCACCAGTGGTAAGGGAGGAACAGAGGAGTAAGGTAGCAACTGAGTGCAGGGTACAATTTTCGGACTCAAAGGGGAATTCATATTTTGAGACTAACAAGTTTTCCCAAAACTATTCTCTCACTGACGTCAGCTGAAGATAAGATTTTTTACGTCTCTAACAATAAACACTGGTTCTAAAAGTAGAATATACAATATGAGATGTTGTGAATGCCCTTTCCCCAAGCTCCCAGTGAAAACTCTGATACTCAACTTTTATTTAGCAAGAACAGAAAAGCACTACCATAAAATTAACACAATAAAATATGTATTTCAAGGGAAAATGTGCTTTGTTGCTAGAATATAATTTTGGGTGCGAGGACAAAGCTTAAAAAGTGAGTCCATTCAAAGAGTCCATTTTTATAACTTCCCACTACTTAAACCAGTCATATAACTTTGTTCCAAATTAGTGATCTGAAAGCTTGGAGAAATCAGCATGGGCAGGTGTATGAAATGCCAAATTGGCACTATATTCAGATTAGATTGTGTTCATTTTCCGTTTGTAATCATTTTTAGCTGATGATCTGGGAAATACAAAAAGCCTTAAATAATTGCAATTGCAGTTTACACAGACCTGACAAAATTTTTATTTTGGTTGTCAACTCTTTGACTATGTTTCCTTAAGGCTAGCCTACTCTAAGCAAATATTGATAATTGCATCATCTTTTAAAGTCAGAACCCTAGGCACTGGTCAAAGAATCAGACTGGTTACTGCTTACTTCAGATAAAACGTCTCAGGTTGTGGCGTGTAGGCATAGCTACACGGTCGACTCTGATTAAGTCATAACCATTGTTTGTCCAAGCTCAAGAAACAGGATTTCTGTTTCCGCTTCCTGGATGTTCTGTTGCTCTTTCTCTCTCCTGGCCAGCCTCTTCCACTCACTCATTCTCTCTCACTAACTGGAGAACACTTTCATCTATTGTCTAGTCCCAGCTCTTCATGACCTCTTTGTTCTGTAATTCCAAGAACTTCACTCCATCTCTTTAATTTATGTTGCTGAAGACAAGCGAATCTAACCAGCACAGCTTGACCTTTTAAGCCATGCCACGGAGGTTACATTAGCCTGTGTGTACAGAAGCAAGAGGAGGTGGGTGCATTCTAAATGTCTGTAAATAATATGAGTGTGTGTCATGATGCTTGAGTGAAAGAAAGTCATATTTATCTCAAATAAAATGAACCTGGAGTTATTCCCCTCTACTGGGTTTGTGGGAAATCAAACATAAAGTCATTAGACTGGGGATCACTCCTTGCATTTGGATTAAGTTCAAGAATGCTGAGGGTTACACTATCCTAGAAAATCAAGAGAGGGCCTCTGACCTCTGAGCCACCAGGGTTATCATGGTGATGCTCCTAAGATCCTAAATTCCACCTCCTCTCTTCTCCTACTTCTAGTAGCTGTTTTTTAATACCTACTCCTGAGATCTTGTTGCCCCCTGTGGTGCTGGGTGCCATTGAGCAGCTAAGGCTCCCTCTACACAAGGAGCCCACCTCCCTGTCATTCTAGTCCTGGGAAATTCAGCTCTTTCCAGCTCTGTCTACAGTTTCTTCCTCTGCCCTTGGTATCTTGGCTTTCTTGGATGGTATGGCTTGATATTTCTAGGGCCATGTTTTTTTCAAATAACATCAAAATAATATGGCAGCTTCTTTCCTGAGATTTCCTGGTTCTGTTTAACCCCATCCCACCCCTATGGTCTAGGTTTTCTCTCTCCTTTGACTCTGTTGATTCTGTCCTAACAAATTTGCATTCTACTCCCCTCCCATCAGCTTCCCTTAGTGGGGGGCCTGTCTTAAAAAGGAGGCCTGGTAGGTCAGTGTCAAGCATTCACAGTTGATCCAGCTCTTTTAGAACTTACTGTGTACCTCTTATACTCACCCAGGGTTGGAGTGGGAACAACCCCACCTGTGTTTCAGCTGTGGTTCCCAAACTGTCCTGCTTTGCTTTCCAGTGAATATTTTTAAGTTGTTTGGGCATTCTCCTGTTCTCAGGTCTTTCTGTTATTATGTTTCTCACTGCAGAGACACTGATTCCATGTGGACATTGTGGCTATTCGAGCCCCACCTGCATTTGGGGTTTGAGGAGATACCTTGTCACCTGGTTTTGTTGTGAATTTTTTTTTAATGTATTTGATTTTGCTATTTAGTTTCATATTCTGGAAGATCCAAAAATTATGCTGCCCCTATCACTGTCCCTTCCCAGTTAGGATATAATTAAAATCAATCACCGATAGGGAAAAAATAAGGATGGTAAAAAGTGAAATTATAGTAGTAAATGTACTAATTTAGAGTGATTTGGGACAAAATAATGGCCAATTCACATGACAGAAAAACAAACAAAAAACAAAATAAATTAACAGCAAATTTGTTTAATATACATTTATTATATAGTAATATGAGTCTGTTTTGATGTATTTATGGAGTCGTTCAATATGTACTTTTAAATGGTGAAATTAGGGCTTGTTTTTTTCTTATTTAATTGCAGTCTTCCCTAGACACAGCAACAAAATTTCCTTCTCCTCTCAGTTACGTAGAAGCACAGAGCTCATGATTAGGGAAGGAGTGAAATGGTCTCGGTAATCAAATATCCACCTGAGACTCTGTTCAGTAGGGGTGTCCACGTTAGCCCTTCTGTGCGATGGTTTCTAAGGAACAATTTCAAAAGCTTGACCTAGACGTTTTCAGGATAAAAACAGCTAACAGAAAATTCTAGTTTAGATCACAAAGAATAGTAAACATCATTCATTCTCTTTGTTATTCTCCCAAACTTACACTCTTGTAGATTAAATATATTCATTAAGCTTCTGCTTTGTACTAAGATAAGAGTGCTGTGAGCAGGGGATGCAAGAGTGACCAAAGGGACTTCCGATCTCGTGTATGTGAATTGTTTCCAGAGATGCTTAGTGTGCCAACCTTAGCACCTATAGACAAGTGTTTGCAATGCAATAATGTTTTTAGAATCAAATCTGCTTAACATCTAAAAACTGATTTTTAAAAAAGTTTCCCTAAAAGGCATACAAACCCTTCGAGCTATGCTAGGCCCCTAGGCTAAGACAGGGGGCTGACCTGGAGCTGTGGTTCCCTACCTTTAATTGTGGTATGTATACTTTCTCTGACAGGCTTGTTTGTTGTTACCGCCCATGCAATTTTAAGTGAATGTCAACTTACAGTGGAGTGTGGTAACTACATAAAAATCAAAACAGCACGGCTTATTTTAGATTAAGTTACTGTAAACTAAGAACAGTATACTTAAAATGTACTTGCTATTTAAATAAATGTTATTGTAATCTCTTTATCATTAATAGTCTTTACGTGAAACAGATGAGCAGTTGCTAATTTATCTTTTTTTTTGTAAATTAAGAGTTTAATACATCAGATTTGCAAATCTAGTTTATGGACAGTAGCTTAACCAGGTCATCCTCTAGCAGATGAACCATATGTAAACACATGGGTTTATATAAAACAGCATGTGCTATCTTGTTTTTTTCTCTCTTTTTAAAATCCCTATTTGACACCAGTTTATAAAACTTTTGAGTGCAGAGGGTGTGTCTCTTACATCTCTGTATCCCTGTCAGATGCTTAGTAAGTATCAATGGTGATGCTGATGACGTGTGGCAGAAAGACCTCCCAGTTTTTACTACTTTGGTACCATATGTTCACTCAATCACTAAGCTACTATATGTACTAAGATCTGGACGACTAAAAAGACAATAATAATCTGTATCCTTGAGACGTTTATAGTCTTATTAGAAAGATACATAATACAAATATGAAATATTAATAAAAATTACTACATGATTATTTAGATGTCAAATAAAGTTTATATGTTAAATTATAGTCTTTATTAAAAATTTTGGTTTTAAGTATAAAGTTTGCTATTTTCTTTCCACTGAATAAATATCAATTGTTTTTTAAGCCTTTTTACCCTTCTTCATGCCACATATTTGTCAATCTCTAGTAAGAAGAGAATTATTCTGGCTATTTTAATCATCTGATATTTTTAACATAAATATAATTTTCTGATCGTATTTCTTGCTTAGGAAAAAGATTCTTTACGCAGACAGCATGAGACAGCCCGACAAGCCCTAATGGGAAAGACACCCCCCAATCATACACTCCTATTTCAAAGGTAGCAATTTATCACATTAATTTATACCTCCGCAACTTTACATTGATCTTCTAGTGTTCAGATATATCAAAATGAGTCCTAAATCATCAACCTAAACAGAGACCATGGTATTAAAATGGACCCAGTGATTCAAAATTCAACCCAGTTGTAGAAGATGTGTTTCCTTTTCATCTCTCTATATTTTTTTAAATGGCATAATATGCTCATAGCTACTAGAAACTGATGGTTTTTGCAAACTGCAACAATAATATTTCTAGTAGTGTGTGAATATAAGTATCAGCCTCCACCAAGGCTATTTATGACTGCAGGTTCATTATATCCTGTTGAGTAACGTGTCCTTGTCTGTCCTGACTCTTGAGATGATAGTAATTAATTATTGGTGGCATCATTTGTTTAGTGTCTCTTTTCCATGTTAGACTGTAAATTCCACAGGAGTGAGGATCATTGTATCTTTAGCAATCCATGAGTTTTGAATCCTTAGCATGAAATGTTTCACTAGTCCCTGCCACGTGATATGGATTTCATAGATGTTAGTGGCTATGATAATTATTTTTATATTAATTATTATACATGAAGAGGCACATTTAGGCTTTAAGTTTTACTCAAAATGAACAATCATTGGATGATTATGGAAGGTTTGCATGATATTTTCTCATTAATTTACAGGTTTCAGTGTTCCGAATTCTCCTTTTTGTGTTACTTTTTAGGATAATTGTATAAACAATGGAGAAGTTCCTATTTTTAGAAAGTTGCTAAGAGCACTGACAAATATCTTAGTTACAGCATTAAAAATAAACATTTTAGTAAAATTAATAAAGCAGTGACTGGAGGAAGCAGAATGTTAAAAGCCATTTAAAGTTTTTTTCAATTTTCCTTCTTTTAATTATCTATAATTTTAAGCTATCTGTTGAGAATCTTTAATCAATATAAATAATGTGAAGCTTTAATTTACTCATCTGCTACCATATTTAAAAAGTGCCATTAATTTTCTTCATGTTGGGAAGTTATCTTTGGATAGTCTGATTCACAGGATAGGTTGCATGGTATATGCACAGTTCTACTGAAGGGTCAAGAGGATGTTGCCAATAAATAGACAGTCTCCCCAGAAGAGTTGAAGTAGGGCACCAGACCTATTTGAATGCCCTGCAGAGAGAACTCAAGCAGTTTTATTTTTATATGTATTTATTTATTTATTTATTGGAGACAGAGTCTTACTTTGTCACCCTCAGTAGAGTGCTGTTGTGTCATAGCTCACAGTAACCTCAAACTCTCGGGCTCAAGCAATTCACTTGCCTCAGCCTCCCGAGTAGCTGGGACTACAGGTGCCCACTACAGTGTTAGAGATGGGGTCTGGCTCTTGCTCAGGCTGGTCTTGAACTCCCAAGCTCAAGCAATCAGCCTGCCTAAGCCTGCCAGGATGCTGGGATTATAGGTGTGAGCCACCATGGCTGGCTCCAAGTAGTTTTAAATATGAACTCCAAACAGAGCATCACATGTACAGACAGTACTCTGAGTTTGCTTACATTTAGGTGCCTTTGGGCTGTTTTGCATGTAGTAACTCTAGCAAGTCTGAGGAATAGGCCAGCATATAGCATATATGAGGTTTTAAATATATATATATGTATATATATATATATTTTTTTTTTGAGACAGACCCTCAAGCTGTCACCCTGGGTGGAGTGCCGTGGCGTCACAGCTCACAGAAACCTCCACTCCCCGGCTCAAGTGATTCTCCTGCCTCCACCTCCCAAGTAGCTGGGATTACAGGTGCCCACCACAATGCCCAGCTTTTTAGTTGCAGCCGTCATTGTTGTTTGGCAGGCCCAGGCTGGATTCGAACCCGCCAGCTCAGGTGTATGTGGCTGGCACCTTAGCCACTTGAGCCACAGGCACCGAGCCTAAAAAAAGAATATTTTATATTAGAGTTTAGTGGGGAGTATAACATTAGGATTTTTAGAAATATTTTACTTGGATACTATTTAGAGCATGAGATTATAAATAAAATTAGAAAAGATCTATTTCAATTTTTATAGCAGTTCATACTTTGTTAAACCTTTCATAACAAATAGTCTAGGATTTATTCAAAATACATATGAATCTCAAGGAAGATAATTTGTCTACATCAATGGTTTAATAGATAAGAAATATTCACCACAGTGCAAATTTGCTTCATCTTCAAATTAGAATGTAATGATGCCAATGACTAAGATAAGCTCTGACATGAGCAGACGCATGACATTATTTACCATAGATTTTATTGGTATTTGCATTTATGTGAGAAATAGTGGTCAGTATTTAGGTATTACATATATGTATGTTCAGTACCATTATAAAACCCTTTGAATTTTTTTATTTTTAATTTGTAATTTCAGGGGTTTAGTGCCAGTACCTTTCACCAGTGGTCTAAGGGATTATATAACTTTAGAAGAACTGCAGAAAAGTTTCGATCTTTGTGAAGATTATTATAAACTTTCCTTTGGATCATTGGATTATTATAAACTTCCGTTGGAAAAGAGGTAAGTTGAGCAGTTTTATTAAGTAGAATTATTTATTTTTCTGCTGATTAGTTAAAATCATGGTACTCATCTCTGGGCTTCAGAGAAATTCTAAAACCAGGAAGCAAGGCCCCACCTCCCACCGTGAAATCTGCAGGGCGTAGACCCTGCCCCTCTAGGGAGGGCACAGGCTTCTGAGTATAATGTAGGCTTATAAAACTGGAAGTATTTGTCTGGGACTTTGAATCTTGAGGGAATAACACAAAGATGTAGGGATAGTTAGAGATTATTATCAGAAGCAGAAGAACCAAGAGCTCAGAGGAAGAGCCCAGGCATACACTCTACAATTCAAGCATAGCAATGCTGCTCTGCTGATGTCTTCCTGTATTGCCGCTCAGCTGAGTTCTCCTCTCTAACCTAGCTCTTGGTTCCTGCCCAGTTTTTAACTCTGGTTCTCTAGTTTGTATTCATTCTATTAACGTCCCCAAAGCCTTCTAACTACTCCCTTTTTAATATTCAAATTAGCCAAGTTGGTGTCTATAATTTGCAACCAACATCTCTGATAAGTTTAATGCTACCACATATATTTCAAAATGTTTAATAAGTGATGTCCAATATATAAAAGACCATTTCTGGGTTTCAATGTTTAATATGACAAACTGTGGTTCGAAAGCTGAATACGTGCAGTTGAGGACCTCATGTGGACCACACCACAGCCTCTGCCACTGATCTTAATGTCTGCCTTTGTGGGTATTCTACTACCTTCTGTTTCTCTTTTGGTTGTTCCTGCCACTACAACAACCCTCTAGGGTCTTGAGTACAAACTCCCCATGCCGAGATCTAAGCTGGCTGGGTTAGTTGCCATCTACTTGGGGTAGGGGTCCCTCTTGGGTAGAGATCTCTAACTAGGGCCTTCATAGGTTATGGTGTGGTCAAAAAATTGGTGCCTCTCTGTCACATATCCATCCTTTAGCCAATCATTTATGGCCAGGCCAGTGGCAGAGAACCAAGTGAAGAACTCTTCAGAAGAGGTTTGTGGTTATGGGAGTCTCTCTAGAGGGTACAAATACATGGCAATGTACTGGAACTAGACAAGAAATGTGACGAGAGAAGAATATCCATGTTAACATTGGATATTCTTTTAGAATTGCCAGTTATTTTAATTTTCTTCTTCATCTTTTTTCCCCTATAACTTCTAAATTATCTGCATAGGATATATATTTTATATTTATATTAAAAAATCATGAGCATTTGATTCAATATTCAATAAATGAGAAAAACACCAAAAAGTTATAACCAAAATACTATATTATTATGTTCTAATGATGGGATTATGGCTGATTTTTGTTTTTTGGTTCTTCCCTCATATTTTCAGCAGGGAGCAGTTTTATAATTTTTGAAATATTATTATAACTTTAAAAAGTTATTTTAGAAGTCTGTCATAGCAAAGGGATATTTTATGATATGATATGTCATGATGAGAGTGACATATCACATGAATGACATATCAGATGAGAGTTATTTTATGATTTTATGATATGTCATGATGAGAGTGACAATTTCAAAAATGTGCAATGTTTTCGTACATTCCTAAGTTTTATTATTGTGACAGTTTGAGTTTCCTTTCATAAATTTGATGATAAGAAATAACTGTTCTTTCTAAATGGTTCTCTCTGTCTGTGTTTTTCACTAGATACCAGAGACCTAGCATTGTAATTAGTTAGTTAGCTTTTTATAACATTGTTGAAACTGTGGCTCTCCAAGGACTTGTTGGAGCTCTGAATTGTTAGTACTCTAAGTTAGGCTGATGGAAGTACAGTGAGAGAGAGAAAACAAAATTCCCAATGGACTGCATTAGGCTTACATATTGTCCCTTCCCCCTCAAGTCTGACACCTCACATGTGGCCATGCTTGTGTCTTTCAACTTCACCACTTTCCTCTGACTTTCAACACGTTCATTTCATACTTTGATACAAAGGAAAAGTAATTACTAGAAGGTAGAACTGGGTATCCTATTTTGGTGTGTTTTTTAAATGCAGGTGTATTTTTTTCTAAAAATAAGAAACCAATATATATGTGTTATGGGTTGAACTGGGGCCCCCCTCACCCCAAATTCATATGTTATGCTTCTAACTCAGCACCACAGAATGTGACCTGATTTTGAAATGTGGTCATTTCAGAGGTAATTAGTTAAGATGAGGTCAGACTGGAGTAGAATAGTCCCCTCACCCAACTGTCCTCCTACAAAAGGGATACAAACACACACATGGGGAGAATGACCTGTGATGAAGGCTGATTGAGGTGATGGGGCAGAAACCAAGGAGCCCCAAAGGTAACCAGCAAACCCCAGAGCTAGGAGAGAGGCATGGAATGATCCTCCTTCGCTTCCCTCAGAAGGATCCAACCCTGCTGCTGCCTTGATGTCTGACTTCTGGCCCCCAGAGCGGTGAGACAATAATTTTCTGTTGTTAAAGCCACTCAGTTCATGGTACTTTGTTCTAGAGCCATAGCAAAAGAATACAATATGTATTAAAAATCCAGTGAGATTCTTCCTGCCATTTTCCTTCTGTGTTTCCTTTAACATACTATATTTATATGCCATATGCATATATTTAATTTATACGTTATAAATTTAACCTAATATCTTTTATATGCTATATTTATATCACTTTAGATTATTAATTTTTTTGCTAAAAAAAAGAAGAACATTTTTGTACTTCCATTATTTGAAACAAAAGAACTATCCTGTAAACCATAAATGTATCTCAGGCTATATTCAAGAGGAAAAGACTCAGTCTAGGTAAAAATTTAGAAAGAAGATTCTATGCATAGGTTAATAATGGTACTTTTCCACTGCAAGAGGAAAGAGAAGACTTGTCCAGGACTGAAAACTCTAGATATTGGCAATATTGGTCTCAGTTTAGTTTTCTCTAGGAAGTAGCTTCTTGAACAAGCTCATATGGGAAACAAGGTCTCCTAGGACCACAAATGTTCTATAAAGGTGGTCTTGGTGAGGGGGTTCCAAAAGCTATTTTCTGAAAAAAGGAAGACATCTTAAGAACTCAGCCCAAAATGGTAAGACGGACCCTCTTTCAAGCAAGCAATTAGACTTCTCTCCCTCTTAGTAACAAGTAGACAAAACTTCTAAGTGCTGTAGCTTCTGCTTGCCATTCAAACATAGTTCAGACACTGTGAGTGGCTCCACACTGGATGTGTCACCTTCAGTATGCGTATACTGCCCACTACTTTTCCTCCCAGGTCAAGGACAGGACCAAATAGCCAATTGGACTGTTTCTTTTCTTTTTCTTTTTATAGTTTTTTATTATTATTATTAAATCATAGCTGTGTACATTAGTGCAGTCAAGGGGTACAATGTGCTGGTTTCATATACAATCTGAAATATTTTCATCAAAACTGTTTAACATAGCCTTCATGGCATTTTCTTAGTTATTGTATGAAGACATTTGTATTCTGCATTTAGTAAGTTTCGCCTGTACCCTTCTAAGATGCACCGTAGGTGTGGCCCCACCAATTACGCTCCCTCCACCCCTATCTCCCCCCTCCCCTTGACTGTTTCTAATAGTAGAGTCTCAAGCTCCTGTGGACATCTCACTCATATCTTCTCCTACCATTCTGTCTCTGCCACAGTCATAATATCTCCTAGTAGACATAGATACCCTCATTAAATGACGGGCTTATCTCGTATAGACCCATTTGCATCAGGCCTTGCTATACCAGATATAAACCTAAGTTAAATGTGGAGTGTGACTAAGTGAAGGTCAACTTGAACTTGATCCTAAACACTAATACTTGATCCTAATACTTCTCTGTGGGATAGAGATCATTACATTGGAACTACAGAGAGGAAAGTATAGTCACAGCTAAATTCTGGGTTCTGTAATGAACAATTATCCATTAATTTTCAACATTTTAAATCAACCTTTGACAAAATCATGAAAAGACAGAACTATGACAGAAAAGACCTCTATTGACAAAGGTTGAAGGTGGAGGGTCAATATTATTACTATCTGTTGTTGATGGAAGAAGAAATGGAGGTTTTTAAATATGGTATATGAAGATGCAGGTCTAACAGATGGAGGAACTGAGAACAGACATAGAACTGTTTAGGGAGTGTGATACACCTTCTCTATTATGGCAAAAACCCTGTATCAACAGATATATTTAAAATTGATACATCAATAAAAGTTAATAATGTATTATTTAGAAATAAGATATTGTTGAATATCTAGAAAAGACATGGTTAAAAATGGTTGTCTCTCTGTGAGTAAAACTGGGATTAGGAGAGGAGGGACCTGGGTTGTTATTTTGTATTGTAAGCCCTTCTGTACAATTCAACTTCATTTTAACCATACATATACAATTTACTAAAATGTTAATGAAAATTTTTGGTGATATGAGGAAAAATTTAAAAAGATGAATGTATTTTGATTATATAAACATTTTAAGTTTCTCTAGGCCCAAAACAAATTAAAAAGAAAGCAGTAAGCTATATAAAATACAAAAATGGGGTTAATAGTCACTACACAAAGAATTCACACAAATTGATAAGAAAAACACTAAAGTCTTCAACAGGTAAATGAGCAGAAGACATACACAAAAGGGTAGGATATGGGAAGCTAATTAATAAATATAAGAAATTGTTCTTGTACAATTCTTATACAATACAATTGTGCTTGTAATTAGAAACTATTTTAACAATATGCTATGTTTTGCTTCATGTATTAGAAAAGCTATTTTTTCTAAATTATTAAAAAAGTGGTATGAGACAAAAATACTGCTGGAGGTCCCAGAGGTTGTTGGGGGTCTACAATTTCCCAACTTTTTGGAAAGTAATTCGTTTCTATCAAAATTATAAAATATAAAATATATATTTACCATTGACCCAGTTATCCAATGTCTAGGAATTGATACTATCTTTGTCCATTCATCCTGCTATAATGAAATACCATATACTTTGTGGCTTATCAGCAACAGAAAATTATTTCTTAGTTTTGGAGGCTGTGAATCTAAGATCAGGGCATCAGCAGATTTAGTGTCTGGTCAGTGCCCACTTCCTGATTTGTAGCTGGCACTTTCTTGCTTTGTCTTCATACAGTGGAAGGGGCAGGGAGCTCTCCAGGGTCACTTTCAAAAGGGCACTAATCCCATTTGCAAGGGCTCCACCCTCATGATACCACCTCTTAATGCTGTTATCTTGGAAGTTAGGATTTCAACATATGAATTTGGGAAGAAGGGGATAAAACTATTCAAGCCCATAGGATATACTAATAAAATAACTCAAAATGTAGAAAATCATTATATACAAAGGTACTCATTATAACAAAAAAGTTGTAAAGAACCTGAGTCTCTAAAAATAAAGGAATGATCAAACAATGTTTGTATAATGTATAAAGCATATACACAAGAGATGGTCATGCAGCCATTAAACACCAGGATTCAGAGAACTGTTGACAACACAAAATTGTTCACTGAAATTGTACACAATTACATAAAATGAAAACAGAAAACTACGTGTAGAAAAAAAAGGAGCCAAAATGTAATAGTTGTTTTCTATGTGTCATTTTCCTCTCTCCTAGTTTTCTGTATTTTCTATATTGCCTATAATGCATATGTTTTGCTTTTATAATGAGAAACACTTAGCAAACTTTCTTTTAAGGAAATTAATGCAATGATTAAAGATAAGTCCACCTAAGACTATTGAACTAAAGTGTAAGTGTGCATGGGCTGGGAGAGGCAGAATTACAGAAACAGCAGATCTCATATGACACTTACATGTGCCCGTTCCTGTTCTGCGCATGTAATATGTGTCATTTTAACACAGATACATATTCATTTTTAACAGCTTCCTCACAAGGATTGATTCTGCCATTATCCTCACTTTTAAAATGTGACAACTTAGGCAAGTTAATTAATGGGCTAAGGGTCTTGCTCAAGGACAGGTAACTAATAAGTTTCAGAGCTAAGATCTCAGCCCCGGCCAAAATGCTCCAGAGTCTCTGTGCTATGCCTCTTGTCTATACCATCTGCAAGGCCTAGAATCTAACTGAAGAAATAAGACACATGTGAGAGAAACACCAAAAACACAGAAAGGTCTGTGAGGAATGAAAAACAATTAGTTCAGACATATTTTTTTTGCCAGATGTTCATTATCTTCTAAAAAGGCGTTTCTTTTTTCCCTGCATTTTCTTTTTTCTCCTTCAACCACCTCTTATTTGCTAAATCCTCCCAACACATCTCAAAATTCCCCAACAGAGAATTCCCATTCTCTATTGCATGCTAAAGGAACCCTGTTAAACATTTAAAAATATGAAGGCCCCACATTCATATTTTAACTCTCTGTCTGAGAGGTTTGCCTACATCTGTACCTGTTCTTTTTGACATTCACTGGTAACTGGAAATCTTTCTTTTTGTGGGTGCATGAGGAGTGGGGAGAACTTTTTTGCTTGGCTCCAGCATGATCCCTTGGCAAAGTCTTTCTAGTAACTGAGGGCACTCATCAGTGAGACAGCCAGTCAGGTCAAGGGTGTGGTCTATCAGTGTTTGTTTATATCAGCCACCATCTGGTCTTGGAATCACTGGCCCAAGAGACCTAGAAACCTGGGCTGGAGCAGGCCCCTGTGGCTATCTCAGAAGAGAAGCTTATCACCTTGGCTATGGCACCCTCTCCCCAAGGCACAATGGTGACACAACTCCAGAAACCTCATGTTTTCTCCATCTTGTCTTTTTATTAGGTGAATTATCCTACTTCCAGGCCCAAACCCACTCTCTAAAAGTATCTACTCTTTGTCTTTGTCCTCTTAATCTTCCAAGTCAGCTGCTTCCTATCATTCCTGAAGTTTAACTTGACTAAGAAGGATTCCAGAATCATTTAGTTGGAGAAAAGAACCCACCAGAAAAGGGACAAAAGCCTACAACATACTTTGGGATCCCGAGATGAGAGGTGTGGGGTGCATGGTCAGGGATAGCAGAGGAACCCTTCCACCTTACTGAGACAGGGACTCATGGCCTGACTTGAACCTTTAGTGAGGAAATTTCACCCAATAAATCTCTCCCACCCTCCTGTTTATGCCAGAAAATCTACCATGTGAGTTCCAGTCCTATATTCCGTTAAGACTCGTTATTTTTTTCTCCAAAATACAGCGGTTTAAGAATCAGCCATTTTCATGTGATCAGTTTCAAATTCTTTAGCAAATTTGGTGGGAATCAAGCACAATTTTAGAAGTGAAGGGTCCAAAACCATGATACCTGAGGACTGTAAACCAAGTTCAGCTATTTTGCGATGCTTTGCATGATAAGCTGCCCTGGTAGAGCTGCCTCCCTGGGAGGAAGCCAGGATACAGGTGAATCCCACAGGAGAGGAACTTGGCAGTAGGAAGTGCATTGGCCCAGAAACAGGGTTTCAAGTACGCTGATCATACCCCAAGCTTATCCTAAATAGGGAGACAAAAATCACAGTCCCCTAGAACTAGCTTTAGGTATGCCCAATTTGGAGTTCAGATCTTGTTTTTGCTATCCTTTAAATAGCAAAAACTTCCATCTAAAAGTTGTCCTTGATTCCAATGTCCTAGAGATTGGGATTTGTGCCTTACTCATCTTGTTTTATTCTCTAGCACCTGTTGTGATGCCTTGCTCTCAGTAGGTACTCAGTTAGGTTTTGTATAATGGATGGGAATTTCATGCTAATGTGTATAGTCCTTAATGCACTTTCAGATACGCCAGCTGCTGTGTAGCATGGGCTGCAGATACCATTTAAAAGCAGCTCAGTAGAGACATGCTACAAACTACTGACAGGACTTGATGAAGGCAACCCAGTGAAATCAGAGGCAGAAATCATATGCCCTGTAGTTGTTTTGCATCTCAAAAAAATCTTTCACTTTTCATTTTTTTTTCAGGTTAGCATCCGTGAAATATTCTGCATTACTTCAGTCCTATCCATGGTCAAAAGAATGGTCTTTTCAGCCTCCAGAGGGGAGCATTTCTTCACGCCCAGGATCAACAGTGAGTGAGGGTGACGTGGATCATGCCTTAAAAGGTAGGAATTGTTTTACATGGGCTCTATAAATATAAACATATATTTATTATTTACATATGTCTCTCTTTCTGACTGTTCTAGATTTTTTTTTAATTAGACAGGTATGTGATGTCAGAATTTTCCTCTGAAGTAGGGTGCCTTATTTCGTTCCCAGTTGTTACGGATGAGAGCCAACATTCAGAAAGGTCAGAATATGCCCAAGGTCACTTAGCTACTTAAAGGGCAAGCTTCTGCTCTGCCCACCTGGCCACACTACCTGGAGGAGTCTGGGGTGAGGGGCACACGCCCTCTGGAGAAGGTCTTCCGTGGCTGAAACCCCATTTGCTGAAGAAGAAGAAAAACATGGAGAGTTTCAACTTGCTGTCCAATCTTTCACTGTGGAGATTTGGAAGAATTCTGCTGATTTAGGGCTTCAAGAATCTCATTCAGACCCCTCTTGCCTCTTTAGTTCCCTTGCTCCCCTGATACACACGTGAATGCGTGTGTCCAGGCAGAGACAGATGAGCCATTCATTTTTTCTCTTTGGGCTTGGTGGCAGTGTTCACAAATAACCCGGAGTGAAAACTTTGAACAGTGTGGGGAAACTGAAGGACTAGAAATGAAAGTGAGAATGGGAGAAAGTAATCCAGATATCAGGATGGAAGAGGGGGCTTTTCAAGTAATTGATAGAGGGATGAGTAAGCTGGGAGAATTCCCTAGGAACTACAGGCTAGGAGGGAGCCACAATTTGTAGTCTTGTGGGTGGGGGGTGTTCTGCCTAAGTGTAGAAGAGAATATTCTTCTTGAACTCTGCCTGCTTGGGTGACCAAAGGAACTAGAAAGAGAATATAGACATCTGAGGTTGCCTAAGACAAGAAGACATAGAAGAATAGGTATCTCCAAAAGGAAAGGGTTATTAAAGCAGGTATAGTCTAACTAATTCAAATGTAGACTCCCTTTTGATCATTATACTAATGATCAAAATAAGATAGTTTAAGATGATCATTAGTGTAATGACCAAAATAAGATAGTTGCAAGAATTTTATCATGTAGGACACAAGCAATAGAATTCCAACGCCAAAAGCTCCAGCAAATAATCCCAAATTCTCAAGTATGTTATCTATGTTACCTCACAGCCCTTAATGGGCTGTGTAACCTGCCAGCCCAGGGCCTTAGGGAACCAGGAGCTCTGGACCAAACATGGCACAAGGCTCATTATGTTTTTGGCTTCCCATAGGACAGTGTTCCCAGATCATCCCTATCTCATTTTCGTTCCTCCACCTATATCCTCCTTCAAATGGTTACAGTGGAAAGAGCATTAGGTTGGGTATCAGAAGACTTGGGTTCTATTTCCATATCTGTGCTATCTGGCTATTCAAGGTTGGGCAAGTCAGTTAACATTTGAGCCTTGGGCATAATAACATCTGTCCGATAAAGATATAATATTATCATACAAGATGGCCATAAAGTTTATGTGAATAGTTGTCTATTTTAAATTTCACATCAACTTTATGGCCATCCTGTATATTACTGTAACACAGATATGTATATTATAGTGTAACATATATTATAGGACCAGATAAGATGAGCCTATGGTATAAGTAAGAAGTAAGTTGCTATATACTTGCTAGGTATTTTCATACACATAGCAGAAGGACTGTGTTGGTTTTCTTTAGGGGTGGTTTTTATAGATTTATTTTGTTCCTTTGAATGGGCCATGTTTTTCTGTTTCTTTATTGCTCTGTGATCTTTTGTTGAAAATTGGACATTTGAAAAAAAATAGCCACCTTTCCATAGTCCACCAGGCTGCAGACTTGTCAGTGTAGGGAAGACCACTAATTAGCAGGGTGTGTTCTGAGCCTCTGATAAGGCCTACATGAAGCCCTGACATCTTTTCAGGCCTTTTCTGGGTATGCATTTTCCCTGGGCTTGTGTCTTGTACTTTTTCCAATTCCCCAGTATACACAGCTGCTTTCAAATGTCTTGCTTTCCCTAACAATCTTACCTCTGCTTCCTCTTGAGGCTTTAGCTGTCCCATTGCATGCCTCAGGTAGTAACCTCTCATGGTTTTCATGAGCCATGCCTGTTGTTTCCTTTGGTGTTTCCTGGTTTGAGATCCCAGATAGGCCTCTTTGGGCTGCCTGAACTCTGAGTTAGATAATACAGAGACCCTTCTAGCAGTCCCCAGGCAGGTTAGAACATTGCAAATTAGGTCTATTCTACTCTGGCTCACAGAAGGAAAACTAGAGACCTGTGATACTTCCCCAAATCCCACTGCAGGGTGCTGGTGAGAGCCCAGAGCAAGAAGGGCAAGTAAAAACACTGGAAATTCCTCCCATCTTGAATGTGGCTTTTTCTTGATTTGGGCATTTGTTTGATTGCTGTACCTATCTGACTGACTCCCGAGCTCCTGGAAAGTTATTTTTTAGCTATTCTCTGGTTATTTAGTTAGTCTTTCCATGGGAGAATGCAGAGCTTCTTAATGTGCCATTTTGCCCATGTGCTATGGGCACATATATTACACTACTGGCTCTGAATCAATGAAACTCTCATGCCTTCTTCATATGAACTGCCAAACCAGGTCTCTGTCATTCTATATATGTACAGTTGATTTTTTTATATATAAATGTAACTTTCATTTTCATCTTTTTAATAATTTTTTTATTATTAAATCATAGCTGTGTACATTAGTGCAATCAAGGGTTACAATGTGCTGGTTTCACATACAATCTGAAATTTTTTCATCAAACTGTTTAACATAGCCTTCAGGGCATTTTCTTTGTTATTGTATGAAGACATTTTTATTCTACATTTAGTAAGTTTCACCTGTACCCTTCTAAGATGCACCATAGGTATGGCCCCACCAACAACCCTCTCTCCACCCTTCCCCTCCCTTGCCCCTTTACCTGTATTCTTGTAGCCTTCATATGAAACCTATAAATTAGCTTTATAGTAGGGCTGAATACATTGGATACTTTTTCTTCCATTCTTGAGATACGTTGCTAAGAAGAGTATGTTCCAGCTCCATCCATGTAAACATGAAAGAGGTAAAGTCTCCACCTTTTCTAAGGAAAAATAGTATTCCATGGTATACATGTACCACAATTTATTAATCCATTTGTGGGTCACTGGGCACTTGGGCTTCTTCCATGACTTAGCAATATGAATTGAGCTGCAAAAAACATTTTAGTATAGATATCTTTGTTATAATGTGATTTTTGGTCTTCTGGGTATATACCTAGTAAAGGAATTATAGGATTGAATGGCAAGTCTATTTTTAGATCTCTAAGTACTCTCCAAACATCCTTCCAAAAGGAATGTATTAGTGTGCATTCCCACCAGCACTGTAGAAGTGTTCCCTTTTCTCCACATCCACATCTCTGGTTTTGGGATTTCGTTATGTGGGCTAATCTTACTGGAGTTAGATGATATCTCAAAGTAGTTTTGATTTGCATTTCTCTGATTATTAAGTATGGTGAGCATTTTTTCATGTATCTGTAGGCTGTGCACCTGTCTTCTTTACAGAAGTTTCTCTTCAAGTCCTTTGCCCACACTGAGAGGGGATCACTTGTTCTTTTCTAGCTGATACGTTTGAGTTCTCTGTGGATTCTGGTTATTAAACCTTTGTCAGAGGCATAACCTGCAAATATTTTCTCCCATTCTAAGGGCTGTCTGTGTGCTAAACTTACTATGTTCTTGGCTGTATAGAAACTTTTTAGTTTGATCAGGTCCCAGTAGTGTATTTTTGGTACTGCTTCAATTGCCTGGGGAGTCCTCCTCATAAAATATTCACCCAAGCTGATTCCTTCAAGCTTGGGTGAAGGATAGAAAGCTACACTTTCTTCTACTATTTAGATAGTTTCATGTCTTAAGTTTAACTCTTTAACCAAGTGAGAGTCTACCTTAGTTAATGGCGAGAGGTGTGGGTCCAGTTTCAGTGTTCAACAGGTTGCCAGCCAGTTCACCCACCACCATTTGTTAAATAGGGAGGCTTTTCCCCATTGAATGATTTTAATTGACTTGTCAAAGATAAAGTAATGGTAAGTAGCTGGATTCATCTCTTGTTTCTCTATTCTGTTTCCAAACATCTACCTCTCTGTTTTTGTGCCAGTACCAAGCTGTTTTGATCACTATTGATTTATAGTAGAGTCTCAGGTCTGGTAGTGTGATTCCTCCTGCTTTGTTTTTATTTCTGAGCAATGTCTTGGCTATTCGAGGTTTTATCAGATTCCATTTAAAACAAAGTATTATTTTTTTGAGATCTTTAAAATATGACAATAGTGCATTGATAGAAATTGCAATAAAATTATATATTTCTTTGGGTAGTATAGCCATTTTAACAGTATTGATTCTTCCCAGCTATCAGCATGGTATATTTTTCCATTTGTTAACATTTTCAGCTATTTCTTTTCTTAAAGTTTCATAGTTCTCTTTATAGAGATCTTTCACATCCTTTGTTAGGTAAACTCCCAAATGTTTCATCTACTTTGGCACTACTGTGAAAGGAATAGAGTCCTTGACTGTTTTCTCGGCTTGGCTATTGTTGGTATATATGAAGGCTACAGATTTATGGGTGTTGATTTTGTAGCCTGAGACATTGCTGTATTCCTTGATGACTTCTAAAAGTTTTGTAGTATAATCGCTGGTGTTTTCCAGATATACAATCATATCATCTGCGAAGAGTGAAAGTTTGATCTCTTCCCACCCTATGTGCATACCCTTGATCGCCTTTTCTTCCCTAGTTGCAATGGCTAAAACTTCCATTACAATGTTGAAGAGCAGAGGAGACAATGGACAACCTTGCCTGATTCCTGATCTAAGCGGAAATAGTTTCAATTTAACTCCATTCAATATGATATTGGCTGTAGGTTTGCTGTAGATGGCCTCTATTAGTTTAAGAAATGTCCCTTCTATACCAATTTTTTAAAGTGTTCTGATCATGAAGGGTTGCTGGATATTGTCAAAAGCTTTTTCTGCATCAATTGAGAGAATCATATGGTCTTTGTTTTTTAATTTGTTTATGTGCTGGATTACATTTATAGATTTACGTATATTGAACCAGCCTTGAGACCCTGGGATAAAGCCCACTGTTTGTTAGTATCTTGTTAAATATTTTTGCATCAATATTCATTAGTGATATTGGTCTATAGTTTTCTTTTCTTGTTGGGTCTCTCCCTGGTTTAGGGATCAAGGTGATATTTGCTTCGTAGAATGTGTTGGGTAGTATTC